>JAABOM020095275.1:0-27684 GCA_011800125.2 Solanum clarkiae
CGTCGAAAGTTGCATTGACTAACTGCTACTTCACAATTGAAAGAAGCGCAAACAGTTTAAAGAGTCATTTTGCTTTAATCCATCATACCCCAAAGCCAAAAAATAGTGAATCTTTGGCTCCATCCGAGATTAATTGATAAATTTTAGACCGATTCAAGATGAAGAATTGCAATTCTGTCAATACTCTAGTTGAGTTTGGCCTGGAACTAAACAAAGTTGGGAGCGGAAAAAAGATGGATAGCACATTTACAAGCAAATTGTGGGTAGTTTGATGTACCTAACTGCTACAACACTAGACATCATGTATGTTGTTAGTCTTGTAAGCAGATATATGGTGAGCCCTGCCAGAAATCACCTGCTAGCTGCAAAAAGAATCCTTTGCTACTTACAAGGAACTAAGGATTTTGGTTTGTTCTACAAGCGGGGTGAGAAATCAAGTTTGCTTGGTTTTACTGATAGCGACTATGCAGGAGACCAGGACGACAAAAAGAGCACTTCAGGTTATGCCTTTATGATAGGCATAAAGATTATCGCTTTACCGAGTACTGAGGCTGAATTTGTTGCTGCTACAGCTTGTACTTGACAAGTTGTTTGGCTGAGAAGAGTTCTTGAAGAGCTACAGTTCAAACAAGAAAGAGCAACTACAATTTTCTGCGACAACTCTGTCATCAAGCTATCAAAAAATCCATTGCTATATGGAAGGAGCTAGCACATTGACATGAAGTATTATTTTCTACGAGATCTCTACGATGAAGGAACAATAGAGTTGGAATATTGTCGAAGTGAACACCAACTGACTGATATCTTTACCAAACCTCTCAGGTTGCTTCCTTTCAAAAATTTGAGGAGGTTGATTGGAGTTGGCACTATGGAAGAGTTCAAGAAGTTAAAGTTAAACTGAAGCATGAGAGTTGAGATTTCAGTTTAAGGGAGGGTGGTAGTTTAAAAGATTCCCGTTAGTAAAATAAGAGTTGTTGGTAAATAAAATTCCTATTTGGAAGGTTTGTCCTAGTCTTTAGGAAGTAGTTTTATACGTGAGTTGTTATTTATTAATTAGGAAAAAGCTTTGTAGGACAATTCCTAAGTTTTTGCTTAAGTCTGTTTTTTTTTTTTTTTTTGGCTAATAAAGACTGCAATAGCAGCATTGAAAATCATCAGTCAATAAAATTTCTTTTCATACTTACTGCCTTTCTTTCTCTATTCTACTTCTGCTTCTTGAGTCTATTTTGCTATTGAAAATCATCAGTCAATAAAATTTCTTTTCATACTTACCACCTTTCTTTCTCTATTCTACTTCTGCTTCTTAAGTCTATTTTGCTATCAGTCTTAACGTAGGTGATGGTTTAAATTCTCGTTATGTTATATGTGCTTGTTAACTATATCATTAGTATTACCTGCATGTACGTAAATAGGTAATAATGGAATGAACCTAATAAAATGACTATTGTGATCAAATTTGATGCAATGAACTTGTTACTTGATTGTGCAAGTTTGTAAAACATTCATTGTAGTTGTGATTGTGATTGTGATTGTGATTGTAATTGTTGTTGTGCTTGTGGTTAGGATTAGATGTCAGACATTATGATTTATGAGGGTGCCTTATTTTAGCATCGTATGTTGATCCCACCTAGAGTTTAGGCTTGAGACGTGACATCTGAATCTTTTCATACCTACTTTCTACTTTTAAAATTCTTCTTCCAAATTTAGTTCTTTATTTAGCTTTTGTGTAATCTTTCTCCATTAATGTTGAGGGAATCAATTCAAATTGCATTTCATGCACTTGGATCACCTCTTCAAGTGTAGCTATTTCCTTAAAGATATAGCCAAATGTATCTCATCTTTATTTATACATTGTTGTGAATTGTTGGATGTCTTTGATTTTCTACCTCCTCATCCATTTTGTTGTTTTGAGAAATGAAAGGAATTACAGTGACTTCAATATTCTGATCCTTTATTTGTAGGTGACACAGGGGTGATTTTCTTTTTCGTCACCACTTGTTGGCAGTCTGCAACACTCACAAACTTCAGCCACAACACACAACAACAATCTAAGTACTACACTGTTTCGAATTTCAACAAAACAGAAACGTAAAACACTTAGCCAAGTTTACAGGAACGCTTCCCAACCTTTTTATTGATAAATCAACAACAATGAAAGACCTCACAAATTCGTCTAAGGCATAGAACACTCTTCTTAATGCCTTAGACGAATTTCAGTTAGTTTAAATAAATCTGTACATGGTAGTTACAAGGATAAGGTAGTCAAATTGCTCATGTGCCTAGCACATGGCATGCCACATCAGAAATCCTCTAAGTATACAATAGTTATATTCTAACAGCCACATTCAAATTCGAATTTAAACTAAGCAATGCATGTGCCACACACATGCCCCATGCCTTAGGCGAATTTGCACTATGCTAACACTTAGAAATATTTTGCTGCTGCCTTCCAACACTTAGAATATTTTCTGACTCTTTGCCAACACCTTGCCCACACATGAATCAGCATTTCCTTGCCATCGTCAAGTCCCACAACCTTGGCTTGTCAAGCCAACACATTGCCCAGCCTTGCCAAGCCTTAGTCTTGTCAAGCAACACGCTGCCTTGCCTTGCCGACGCCACTACCTTGTCTTGCCTTGCCTAGCCATATGCCCCAGTCTGCCTAGCCATCACTCCTGCATCCTTAGCCATGGTGTTCAAGCTCACTTGCCAACACCCAATTAGCTTGAACACCTTGCTGCACTACCAAGACTTAGCCGTACAACCACACTACATTCCTTACCTACAAATATGCCAAGGCCAATGTAGAAGTCCTTGCCATGCTCGTGCCACGCCCGTGCCATGACGTTAGTTAGACTAGGGTCTAACAAACCATCCCTACCTCTTGAACTCGATGCCCTCATCGAAACTGTTTTGAGATAGTCATCGATTTAGTCATCAAACTACCACAGGTCCTTTGCTTTCTCCCAAACAGCATCCGCAGTCGATTTTCCCTTCCAATGCACTAGGAACTCTGTCTTGGTGTTCTTCTTGCTTTTCCCCACAACCCTGTGATCCAGTATTTTTAATTTCAACATCAAATTGTGTTGGAATTGAAGGAGGAGCCCTCTTGTTCCTATTCCTCCCTGTTCATCTGTAAAATAAGGTTTCAAAAAGTTAACATGGAAGTTGGGTGAATTTTCAACAATTCTAGCAGCTTCAACTTGTAAGAAACTTCCCCCACTTTCTGCACAACATCAAACGAGCCATCATAGTTAAGGATCAATCCCCTATGCCTTGTCTAGGAACGACCTTAAATCCTTCACACTTGAAGGTGCTTGCCACTCAACTATGGCCTTCACGCTCTTAAGATCCATCCAAACCTGTTTTTGACTAACCAAATGCCTAAGAAACTTTATTTCTTTTTGAGCAAACTACACTTTTCCATTTTAACATGTAAGTGTGAATTCCCTCAACTTAGCCAAAACCATACTTAGATGTTGCACATGTTCATCTAGTGTCCGACTATAAATAACAATGTCGTCTAAGTAAACAACCACAAAGTCATCAAGATACTCAAACATGTCATTCATTAAATTGCAGAAAGCTGTCAGAGCATTTGTTAAGCCGAATAGCATTACAAGAAATTCGTATGAGCCATATCTAGTAACACAAGTAGTCTTAGGCTCATCACTCTCCGCTATCCGAACCTGCCAATAACCTGACCATAAATCCAGCTTTGTGAACCAGTATGCCTTGCTTAGCCTATCCATCAGATCTTGCACCAAAGGGACTGGATATTTGTTCTTCACAGCGACCTTGTTCAATGCCTTGTAGTCCACACACATCCTTAGTGATCCATCCTGCTTCTTTTGGAACAAAACAGGAGCATCATAAGGAGCCTTTGAAGGCTGAATCCGTCGGCGTCAAGCAATTCATTCAATTGTTCCCTAAATTCAGCCAACTTTTTTGGAGCCATCTAGTAAGGAGCTTGTGCAGGCGGCATCGAACCCGGCAGCAACTCTCTCTCTTATGATCAATATCCCTCCTTGGTGGCAGCATCTGAGGCAACTCAGGAGGCATCATATCAACAAACTATTTCAGCACATCTGCCACACAATCTGGCACTTCGACTTTAACATCAGGCTTAACTTCAATTAAGGCAACGAGAAAGGTCTCGATACCCTTTCTCAAGCCTTTGTCAACAACAATAGTAGACAACATTGGGGTCTTATACTTAGCAACTTTTTTGGCTTCTCCATAAGTATGAACAACCTTCAGAAACTTGGATTGGTTTCATTCATGATCACCACACCATCCAAGTGAGGAAAAGGGACAAACATGTACTTCCTCAGAAAATCAATTCCAAGTATGACTTCAAAGTCTCCAAGGTGCATAACCATCATATTCTGTTTACCAGTCCAGCATCCAGTCAACATAGTAACATCATCGGCCATGCTTGTCATAGCTTGCGCCGTAGAACTGACAGTCTGGACGTAGGATGGACTTTTCTTCAACTTCAGTCTAATCGTTGCAACAATTTTGACATCCACAACTGTGTGAGTGGCTCTAGTATCAACCATCGCCACTATCCGCTTCCCATCAACCTTCATTTCTATGTGAATCTGGGCAGCATGAGGATTCCCAACCTTAGACGTCTATCCAAAAGATTTATTGAACTGATTTGGTTAAGAGATGATCCCAAGGGGTTTGCAAGTGCAGCAACGACTTCTCCATCACCATCACTAGAATTCACATTTCCAGCATGCATAGCATTCACCCTCTCACGATTTGAGCAATTCTTGGCCAAATACGGACCACCATTAGTCCAACAGCCCTTATCTTTGCTCTTGTTCTTGTTATTTCCGTCCTTCATTAGCGCCTTGCCCTTGTCAGCAATCTCTTTTCAGACTTCCTTCTTTCCTTCCCTTTTTTTCTCAAGCTTTTTTTTAGTTTTTGATGTAGAGGGTTCATCAGAAGTAGGCCGAAGTGAGCGAAAATCAACAAAGGAATTGTCGCAGCAATGGCAGTGGGCAGATCCTTAACACTTTGCCTTCTTAATTCATTTTGGGCCCAACCTTACATGCCCGAAATGAATTTATGAAGTTTTTCTTCGTCAGACATGTTCTGGATGTCCAACATCAAAGAAGAAAACTCCTTGATATACTCCTGAATCGTCCCACTCTTCCTTAGTCTTTTCAGTCGTTCTCTAGCAATCCATGAGGCATTGCTAGGAAGGAACTGATTTCTCATTTCCTTCAACTTGTCCCAAGTATCAATTTTGGGTCTTTACCACTTTCATTGTCTGCATTTTGTGTCCTCCACCACAATTTTGCATCACCAGCCAAGTACATCGTGGTGATGTTCAACTTGTCTTTTTCAGGCACCTTGTAGTGGCAAAGTACTGTTCCATGTCCCAAAGGAAATTCTCAAGTTCCTTGGCACTTCTAGCACCACCAAAAGACTTAGGTTCTGGGATCTTAACTTTAGAGTGTTCCCCATGACTTGCCCCAGATGCAGCCACAGCGAGACGTAACACAACAATTTCTGAGCGAAGTTTTGTATTTTCCTTCGCCAGTCCCTCTAATTGCAGTATCACACCATCATGGGAATTCATCATTTCAGGAACATGATCGTCTATATCAGAACGATACATGCCTATTTCAAATCGAAACTTCTCAACTCAACCTTGGTTCCCAGTATCTGGGTCAAAAGGTCAACCAGATTCGGATCATCCTAGTGGCTCATTTGTCATGCCAATGAATGCCTTGATTCTTTGTACGTGTTCACATAGTTTTGCATTTTTCACCATTCTCGTACAATCGTGCTCTGATACCACTTGATACAGGGGTGATTTTCTTTTTCGTCACCACTTGTTGGCAGTCTGCAACACTCACAAACTTCAGCCACAACACACAACAACAATCTGTCTAAGTACTAGACTGTTTTGAATTTCAACAACATAGAAACGTAAAACACTTAGACAAATATATTGGAACGCTTTCCAACCTTTTTATTGATAAATCAACAATAAGGAAAGACCTCACAAATTCATCTAAGGCATAGAACACTCATCTTAATTCCTTAGAAGAATTTCAGGCTTAGTTTAAATAAATCTGCACATGGTAGTTACAAGGATAAGGTAGTTACAAACTGCTCATGTGCCTAGCAAATGGCATGCCACATCAGAAATCCACTAAGTATACAATAGCTATATTTTAATAGCCATATTTAAATTCGAATTTAAACTAAGCAATGCATGTGCCATGCACGTGCCCTAAGCCATAGGCGGATTTACACTATGCCAACACTCAGAATATTTTGTTGCCGCCTTCCAACACTTAGAATATTTTCTAACTCTTTGCCAGCACCTTGCCCACACATGAATCAGCATTGCCTTGCCATCGTCAAGTCCCACAGCCTTGCCTTGTTAAGCCAACACATTGCCCAGCCTTGCTGCCAACACATTGCCCAGCCTTGCTAAGCCTTAGTCTTGTCAAACAACACACTGTCTTGCCTTGCCGACGCCACTACCTTGTCTTGCCTTGCCTTGCCTTGTGCCCAAGTCTACCTAGCCATCACTGTAGCATCCTTAGCCATGGTGTTCAAGCTCACTTGCCAACACTCGAGTAGCTTGAATACCTTGCTGCACTACCAAGACTTAGCTGCACAGCTACACTACATTGCTTACCCACAAACATGCCAAGGCCAATGTAGAAGTCCTTGTCATGCCCCTTCCATGACACTAGTTAGACTGGGGGCCTGACAGTAGATCAGTTTTATCTCTTTTTTTTTTTTTCTATTTACTTCTACTTTGCATCCATTCTTGTTTGGTGTATTAGTTTATGACGATCATTGTGTATGTGTCTTGATGAGGATTGGTAGATCATCCCCCGTTGGAGAGAGTTTTTGTGTTTAGTCCTTTTCGAATAAATGGCCACTTGTAGATGGTATGACCATAGCTTTGGATATCACTAGAAATTTCTCTAGCAAACCACATCCCACTCTCCTGAATTTAGGACTAACCTTGCTGAGGTGTGTCGGGCGTTTTTGACGTAAAAACACTAGGTTATAATGTTACTCCACTTAGCAACTTATACTTAGAGTTTATCCAAACGTCCCCTCAGGCTGATAGCACATAACACATGCATTTCTTGTTAAAACGTATGGTGCTTTTCTTGTTTAAAACTTGGATGAGTACAAGTTTTCCGCTAACAACGTTAATGGAAATATACAACTCTTTCAGTCTGTTCTTAAAAGACAAATATCATTGTCCATGTTTTGTATAAATAACAGTAATACAAGCTAGAGGAAAAGATTCCTTTGAAAACTTATCATTACATTAAAAATAGTGATTGTCTTAATTAATAAAACATTCATACCTCCATTTATGTAGTCAAGTTCCCCGGTCTGCTGGGTGTCGTTCCCTATGGTGTAAGCAGTAACCCTACACAAGTATTTGGCAAAATGGATATATCAAGACTTGACTTTTAGCTCACAATGAATTGTTATAGGGAGTTCTGTATAAATGTATGATGTCAATTTTTTTAATAATATAATGGCATCCACTCTCAATAGAGTTGGATTGTTAAGTTATTTTGAAAAAAAAAAAAAAAGTAAAGAAGTCATTTTAATGTTTCTGATTTCACGATAAACAAAGTGAATTAAATACTGTATTATTATTATTACCCCTATCAGTTCATGTACCAAGACAATGGTGGTTGGATGGAGGGAGTAAATGCTCCATCAAACTCATTTTACCTCTAATCGTTGTTGTGGACTTATGGTCCAGACCAATATTATCATGTGCTAAAGGAGAATTTATATAGCCTTAACTTTTTTATCTCTTACGGTCAAATGTTTCTTAGATCATATTAAAAGCCCTTCATCACCCATCCTAGCGCACCCATGGACACACACACAAAATTATACTTGTATGCTATGATCTTCATCATCTTACACAAAGCTACAGATGATTTTTTTTTTTTTTTTGGATTTTCTATACCTGATTTGATGTGTAAAAATTAACCTTATCTAATTTGATGTATAAACAACTAACCTTTATTGAGTACTCTAAAAGATACTTTTATCATTTATATAAATTTCAAACTAATTGATGATAAAGATTTCTTGTAACCAAATGCACATATGTATACGTACCCTGTTGTTGGTGTAACAATGACATCTGCCTTGCTAAATATTCTTTTGTGAAACTGCAGTTGCCGATTTCTGGAGATGAAACAAAAATAAATTTATACACTTGATTTATCTAATGATTGCATGGTACATGGTGATTGATGAAATCAAAATAAAAATAACTGATTATATATATACACACGCTAACAAATGCGTAACATTATATATCTATCTATTTATAAATAGATAGATATTTGTAACGTAAAAATTAAATTATTAAAATATCCTTTCTACTACTAATTTTTATATTAATAAATTGATTAAAAAAGACTTGGAAGGAATGCCCACATTTTAGATGGCTTTGAGCAAACCTGCTTCTACGTTGACCTAAACAAAGAGAACATTGCTCCATCCCAAAGTTGCAATAGTTTATTTTCATTTTCTAAAACCAAATACCCCATGAAATTTTGTCAATCTTCCATCTTCTTTATTATTTACAGAATCTGCTTCTTACTGTTATTTTATCATATCTTTCCTTCGTCAATGTTCTTTAATATTTAAAGGGCCATCTTAGTCCTTTTTTTTTAACACTATTTTTCTTTTGTACTGATTGTCACAATTTCGGTGCTTCTACTATTTCATGCATCTGTTGAAATGTATGCATCTTCTGTAAGCAGGGACCATGTCCTGAATTACAGGAACTATGCAAACACAGAACAAGTAATAAGAAAAGATAAGACGACCACACAAGACTTTTATGTGGAAAAGCTCTTTGCTCAAGGGAGGAAAAATCACGACTTGTTCCATAGAATTTACCAACCAAATTTCACTAAGGTGTCAGAGCAACGGAGTCTATTACAACTTATTGTAACTAGACACTACCCCTTTCCACCCCTTTGCTTGCAATACACCTATTACAAGACTTTGAGCCTAAGCAATATGACTAGTGCCCACTATACTAATAGCCCCTAGTAATGTGGACTTCTACCCACACATATAAGGTCATAGCTAATCAAGAATCCGACACACCTCTTACAACACACTGATCAAGATTTCTTTATAGATTAGGAAAATGACATTACAAGATTAAATTGCATGAACACAAAATCAACTAAGAAGGCTCTACTAGACTCACTCTATCAGATCCTGTTAGTTCGAATATTGTGTATTGCTTAAGAGAACCATATGAATTTCACTCTATGTAATAATGATTCTCAAAAGCATTTTTATCTGGGAAAAGTTCCTTTAAGTATACACACAAGGGAACCACGGAATTCCCATTGATCAATCAGTACGATGAGCACAGACACAATAGACACCTTTTCACCAACCTGTCAGCTTTTACAGCTGAACTCCAGCAATACTATTTGTATCTTAGCTTAGCGACCACAACCAGATCCCACTATTTAATCCCATGGTTTGTTAATCATCAAAACATACATAACAACATCTAATTTGTCTCCGACTAAATCTACAACCATATTTATTGCCCATGAACTTTTTTGTAAGTTTATTCATGTTTCCGTCTGTAAAAAGTGTTCATTATGTGTAGAGGAATAATAATATTCACTCCTTCATAATAAATTAAGAGAAAGCTCCTCAAATTAAAGGAAAAAAAATAGAAAGTAAAACCTTAGTATGGCAAAGCTCACAAGAATGTGAACAGTTACTTGAGATGAGTAGATTAAGTCCCAACTTATCTTTATATCTTTGAAAAGTAACGTTAGCTTGATGTTAATAATGAATGGAAACAGAGAAAGAAACTTTTTAAAACTTATAAAAACCAAGAAAAAAAATTATTTAAAAATGATAATACCAACTACAAATAGGTTGGGTGGTTTGGCAAAAAGGCAACCTTTTGGTGGGATGGTTGACCCCCCAACAACACCCTAATTAGAAAATAACTACCTACAAAGTTGGGGACAACTCCTGAAATCTTGAAATTTTAAAGACTTTTCATTTAAGGTATCATTATAGAACACAAATGAATTAATTCATAACCCATTTGGACAATTCTCAATTAATCAAAATCACACTAAAATTCCCAACAGGGACAGCCCAGACTTAATGTAGATCTGCAAAATGTAAGTGCCTCAACAAAATTAAATTCTTCCTCTGGATATGTAAACATGACATATTGCTTACTATTCCTTTCTTTCATCTTTACTTATCCACCATACTATTTTGGGATGTCTAACAATATTTGTCTAGTTTATGAAATCAAGACATAATTTTATACTTAGTTTATAATATATCCTTATCATATTAATTATTGTCATTTTTCAAGATATTGTATTTTTTATATTTAGAGTGATTTGGTAAAATTACCCTTATCATTTACTACTTCTTAATCCCTGTGTCAACTCAATAAAAGACAAGTAAAAATGGACGGAGGGAGTCATAACTATCTTAATTAAATTTGCATGGATGTCGATGAAAAATGTTATTGTTGTGACAAGACCGAAATAATTACCCCCAATCTTTCTATGTTGGTTTTCCAATAACGAAATTAAGAGAATAACACAAACATTTTAAGAGAAAAAAATATTATAGTGTTGTCAAAGATCATTATTTTATAATAATTTACAAACATACTAACTAGAAAATAGAAAAATATACTACTAAACTTATCAAATAAAAAACAGAATGAAACTAACTCCTAAAAGCCACATAGGACTCTAATAAAATAATTTAGAAATCCTAAAAACTTATCTACTCATTAACTGAAAATCTGTTGAAAAAAAACTTTTAGAGAAAAAGTAGCTAATTATTTTATTTTTATAATATTGCGAGACATATCTTCAAAATTCTTGTATGCAGAAAGACTTTTTTTAATTGATTTAGTTCTTGTATGATTTAAATTTCAAATAGTTTTAAAGAACTGTGAACATAATTGATTTAACAAAATTTATACATTATGTACAATATATGTTCCAGCAAGATTTAGATTGCTACAGTAATGCCTCATACGTTCTAGCTTAGGTTTGAATCATGAAATTAGATTTGAAATGTTGTGAGTTTGGTTATACGCAGGTGTAAAGGTCTAGGTTTAAATATGTTGAATATAAATTAAGGTTATAAGGAACTTAGGAACTTTAGCATCAAGTTGGATAAAAAGCTTCTCCACAGTTAAGTGTTTGTAAAAGCTTAAAAAATTATATCTTCTAGAAGCTAGAGGGAGTGGTGCCAACCAAATTAAAGCCCTTTGATTTTAATTTCCAACACATCAATTGGTTTGTTACTTTAAATTTTCTACAAGGAGATATTCTTATTTTGCTGGAAGATAGGAGTAGTAGAAATGTTCACCGCCAAATTGCTGGAATGTATGCGTCCACTATAGTCAGGGACTAGATTGCTCGACACAGTAACAGTAGGAACAAAAGGATTAAGTGAAGAACACACAAGATTTTACATGGAAAAACTCCTTGCTCAAGGAAGAAACAACCACGATCTGTCTCACAAGATTTTTCAAATAATCTTCACAAAGATGCAAAGAGCAAAGTCTTTTGTTACAACCATTGTAACCTAGACACTAAACTCTCATCCCTTGCCTTGTAATAACTCTATTACAAGAATGAGCTTAAGCAATAATTCTATTGCCGACTACACTAACTCTAGTTGACACACTAAACTCTCATCCCTTGCCTTGTAATAACTCTATTACAAGAATGAGCCTAAGCAATAATTCTATTGCCGACTACACTAACTCTAGTTAATTTAGACTTCAACGCATTCGTCAATGCTAACTCTAGACAAGAACTCATCAACTCGAAAACAATAAGAAATGATCAATATTCTTTTATAACATAGGAACTGATCTTACAATATAAGAGCATAAGAAACAAAATTTACCCAACTGAAAATGTTGCAACGCCGGATCAAGTCCCTATGAGTATGAGCAATGTTCTTCCATAGGGGAAGGGCTTTTGCTCTGGACATATTTTATTTGCAAAAAGCATTTTGTCCTTGTCAGTAAGTTAACTCCCTATAAAAGAAAGACAAAAAAAACTAAAAGTCATGCCATTGGTCGAGGTCTGCGGACCTTTCTGCTCCTTTGTTACAATGCCCACCAACCACTATAGCTTTTGCAGCTTTATAGTTGTATACCATTGACTTGCCTGCACGTCAAAAAATTCACGGACCAGATCCCTTGATGAGGTCGCTTTGCTCTATAGTTTGTTGACTCATTGGGACCCAAAATAAAATATTTTTCTCCTTTTTGATGATAACAAACACATAAAGAAAGTTTCTCCTAATCTGATAATCAATGTTAAACGTAATATCTCCTAAGAGCCATATCCTCAAAAGGTTTATCAAATCATCAAAACAAGGCAGAGTGATTTAATGCATTTTCTTATTCAACTTCCCCTTTTTGATGATGATAAACTCATATGCAAATCACCATTAACACATCAACTTCTCCTTTCACATAACAAGCACTTCCACTTTTAAATCAACTTTCCCTTTTCACCTTATCTTCCCCTGTTTTTTTAATACTTCCCCCTTTCACCAACAACTCCCTTCGAACAGTTCCTTCCTCCAGATTGAATGGAGCATCCATTCTCTCACAGGAATCTCTCTAGGTATTAATTGATTAGAGATCCCCACTCTAATACAAATTGTTGGAATGTATATGTCCACCAAAGTCAGGGATAAGGTTCCTTGATACAGTAATAGTATAAGAACAAAGAAACAAGTGAAGAACAAACAAGATTCTATGTGAAAACTCCTTGCTCAAGAGAGAAACAACCAGACCTGTCCTACAGGATTTTTCAAACAATCTTCACTAAGATGCAAAGAGCAAAGTCGTCTATTACAACTCTTGTAACCTAGACACTAAACTCTCCATCTTTTACCTTGTAATAACTCTATTACAATAATGATCCTAAGCAATAACTCTATTGCCCGCTATACTAACTAACTCTAGTTAATGTAGACTTCAACACCTTCATCAAGGTTAACTCCAGCCAAGAACTCATCAACTCGAAAACAACAAGAAGTGATCGATATTTCTTTATAACATAGGAACTAATCTTATAATATAAGACCACAAGAAACAAAATTCAAAACCCAATTGAAAATGCTGCAATGCCGGATCAGGTCCCAGTTAAGTATGAGCAGTATTCTTAGGGGAAGGGCTTTTGCTCTGGATATACTTGATTTGCAAAAATCATTTTGTCTTTGTCAATAAGTTCCCTATATAAGAAGACAAAAAAATCAAATGTCATGCCATTGGTCGAGGTTTGTTGACCTTTCTGCTCCTTTCCTGTAGCACCCACCAACCACTGAAGCTTTTGCAGCTTTATAGTTGTATGCCAATGACTGGCCTTCATGTCAAAAACTTCACGGACGAGGTCCCTTGATCAAGTCCCTTTTCTCTATAGTTTGTTAACTAATTGAAACCCAAAATAAAATATTCTTCTCCTTTTTTATGATAACAAACACATAAAGAAAGTTTCTCCTAATCTGATAATCAACTTTAAACGCCGGAGAACCAGATCCTCAAAAAATTTATCAAATCATCAAAACAAGGCATAGTACTTTAACGTGTTTGCTTCTTCACAACCTAACTGAGTTATTTATGTGTGAGGGAGGATATCAAGATGAAAGAGAGAAATAAAATATGTTAATTAGTAATGATATCATGTCATGTTAAGAGTGTCACAAAAATATTCCTGCACTCAAATATAAGCCAGCCATCTAGAACTATTTGGTCCACCCAAATGAGGTCCTCACTTCATTTTTCCTCTTCTCTCTGCATGTTCAAGTTTTCAAGGACTCCAAAGCTGCATTTTTTTTCTTCGTAACTACTCTCCATGACATTCTTTTAACATCATATTCTTCTTCCATCTTAGCAACTCTAAGAATCACATCTAGATGAATTTTGAGCTATTCTTCGATTATTAGAAGAACTATTGCTTTGTGACATTGATTGTAGACGACTATTTCTTCACGTGAAAACATTATTGTTCATCTCATTTTATTGAAAAATCTATTCCATGAGATAACCAGGTATAGTGTTAGGATCTGTGCGGGTATGATGATATTGTTTTGATGATGACAAACACAAGCCAAAAACAGGTAGGGAGAACCAGGTCCGTCGTATGTGCATAAGTGAAGCTGGGCAGAATCCGAGTTGAAGCTGAATCATTATTTATGGAAACAAATAAATACGGATTCAGAGAAGGAAGCTACGTTGGAAAAGGACTCCTTTATGGAAAAGAATGATATGCCCATCTCAAGAAAGGAGTCCTACATGGCAAGTCTTTAGGGTGCACTATAAATACATTTATCAACCCTAGAAGACAAAACTTTTGCTATCTAATTTCGGCGATTACTTTCAGGCAAGAGCAAGGGCACTTGGCGAAGAGCTTTCAAGAAAGATCTATAGTTAGGCTTTATTGATTGTTCAAATCTATTTGACAATCTTCTTAGAATCTATGTTTAGCGACAAATTTTGTAAGAAGTTGCTTTTGCTGTTTGTGAGTTGTGTTGAGAGTGGGTTTGACTTTCAAGAGTTGTGTTTGTTGCAAGTAGTGCAACTTGAACATTGCTCATTTTTGAAGTTAGTGAAGTTGTTGAAATCCTACGAGTGTAGGTAGTGGTTGTTTCTCCCTTGAGCAAGGAGTTTTTCTACTATAAGTGTTTTCTTCTCTTTACTATTTTAGTAAACTATTACGTATTGTTCGGTGAAGCAAGTTCATCGGAAGGTTAGGGACACTAACTCTTTCAATTGGTATCAGAGCGAGACTTTTCGTACAAGGTTAACTACCTCGAGAAGATAATGGTAGCCCCACCTACGACACAGGAAGGAGCTTCTCAATCCAGACCACCATTGTTTGATAGACAATACTATGGTTGTTGGAAAACTAGAATGATGAATCATATTGAAGGTGAACATCCTGACTTTGGAACATGGTACTCAATGGATCGACTATTCCAATGAAGAATGCCTCTACTGAGGGTGCTCCCAGGATACCAAAGGAACGTAGTGAATCGAATAATGCAGACAAGATTGCCATTCAGAACAATGCCAAGGCTAAGAAGAACTTGCTGTGCAGTATCGGTCCCAACGAATACAACAGAATCTCGTCGTGCCAAGATGCCAAGCAGATCTGGGATACTCTGGAAATCGCTCATGAAGGCACGTCTCAAGTGAAGAAGGTTAAGATTGACAATCTCAATCGACAGTATGAGTTGTTCAGAATGCATGAAGGTGAAACTATACATGCGATGGAAGGTTCTCTGCTATCGTCAATGAGATCTAGTCCTTGGGTGAAGTCATCCCCATTGGGAAGGCCATCCGAAAGCTGCTGAGTGTGTCACCTGAATCCTGGGAAAAGAAAGTTGAAGCTATCATCGAATCCAAGGACCTAGACAACATGTCAATAGATCAGCTGCTGGGAGCTCTGGTTACTTACGAGTTCAAGAAGATTCATGAGAAAGAACTTAATAACAAAAGGAAGGACATGAACGTAGCTCTGAAAGTTGCGGAAAAGGAGGACTATGAAGAAGAAAATATATCTTTGATTACTAAGAAGTTCCAGCAGAGAAGAGGGAATGCTGGACAAAGAAGGACCACTCAACGTACTGCTGAAAAAGATCTGGGGGAACAATTATGCCACAAGTGCAGTAGCCCCAACCACTTCATCAAGTTTTGTCCACTCTGGACACTTGAGTACAAGAAGAACAACCCAAAGAAGCCTCAAGAAACCAAGGCTGAACCCTATGCCCGCAAAGATAGAAGGATGACCAGTCAGGAAGCAGATCTTTCAGTGTAAAGAGCATTGGCAGTACTAGTAGGGAATCCAGGTGAAGAATCAGACGATGAGACTCCAGAGAATCAATCTCTCATGGCAGTGGAGGAAACAGAAAAATATGACTTTCTTGCTCTTGTTTCCATGGAGGAGTCTAATGAAGAAGGAGACAAGGAGCAGAAAATCGAGGCTGCTGATCCCAAAACTGACAAAGTTGAAGCTGGGCAGGAAAACTTGGCGCTGATGGCAGGAGTAGGTTCTCATGATCCAGATGATGCTTTGCTGGATACCAAGGTGAGTATTGAACAAGCTAAAGCTAATATTCATACTTATTCCAAGAAAAAGCTTGAGTCTGTCACAGGTCCTGATTGAAGCCTATCTGACCGTTTGTGACTCTAAGGACCTTCTTTTTGAAGACTATGCCCTGTTGAGAACTCAGAATATTGAACTTGAGAATGTTAATCAAAAACTACAGTCGGAGATTGATGGTCTTAAGTCCTCTAGGAAGGAGAAAAATGTCATGAGTGTGACCCAATCTGATCTCGAAGAAAAGGTTAAAAAGTTAGGAGAAGAGCTAGGCAACATGAGTCATAAGAATGAGTTTCTCCTGAAAGAACTTGACCAGACCAAAGCCAGATTAGAGCACACTATGAAGTGGACCAAGTCCTCTGCTATGCTCGAGGATATGCAACAAGGTCAATCCACTACTAAGTATGAGATTGGGTTCAAAATCAAAGAACCTAAGAACCAGGTTGTAGATCATGGGGATCTGTGTACCTTGTGTGGGATGTCTGGACATGTGAGAGAGAACTGCACTAAAAATGCTAAAGCGCTCAATAGGAACATATCTTACATTAATAGAAACCATGAAAGGGGTAACCCAAGAAGGGGAATAGGACAAAGGTACTCTCGTGGGAGTAATAGGAATAGGACAGGGAGGAGATACCACCCCAGAACTAACAGGAATTGGTCAGGAAGAAGACACCCCCCAGACTTAGTTGGTTTAATAATGAAGAAAGATACTCCCTAAAACCAACAGGAATC
Source organism: Solanum clarkiae (assembly GCA_011800125.2). NCBI lineage: Eukaryota > Viridiplantae > Streptophyta > Magnoliopsida > Solanales > Solanaceae > Solanum > Solanum clarkiae. The sequence goes on from JAABOM020095275.1 coordinate 16,917, forward strand.
AGTTTGGAAGAAGACACCCTCATATATCTCATTAGTTGAGTAATGAAAGTAGATACTTTGTCAATGCCACCAGTTCTAGACAAGTCAATAGGATTCTTCTTGCCTGGGCAAGAAGGGATCTAATTCACCCTTTCTACAATCAAAAGGGATCCAAGTAGATCTGGGTACCTAAATCTCACCTCTGTTAATTGTACAGGTACATGTAGAAGGAAAACGGAAGCAGTGGTACTTGGATAGCACATGCTCCAGGCACATGATGGGCGACAAGCGCAACTTCCTTCTACTGAGTGACTTCCAAGGCGGAAACGTTGGCTTTGGAAATGGGAAATAAGGTGAAATTAAAGGCATTGGAAAGGTGGGACCCTTTATGTCCCAATGCATTGAAAATGTGTATTATGTAGAAGGTCTGAGGCACAACCTTCTAAGCGTGTCTCAAATGTGCGACAAAGGAAACGACGTTCTTTTCACTACATCTGAGTGCAAAGTGATAAATGTAGTTTCCAATAGGCTAATCCTGAAGGGAATGAGGCACAAGAATGTGCACAAAGTGGATATCAGTGGTCCATGTCAACCAGAGATGAAGTGCTTAAGTGCCATGAGTGATGCTTCCTCCCTATAGCACAAGAGGCTAGGACATGACAGTTTCTCCACAATAAACAAACTGATCTCAAAGATCTGGTTTTGGGATTGCCTGAAGGAAAAATCAGTGAAGAACAAGTGTGTGGAGTGTGTGCTCGAGGTAAGCATATCAGGAGCAACATTCAAACAGTAGGGCTGGTTAGCACCAATGGGCCACTGGAACTGGTTCATATGGATCTCTGTGGACCCATGAGAGTACTAAGTAGAGGTGGCAACATGTACGTCTTTGTTTTTGTAGTTGACTACTCAAGATTCACTTGGACCTTCTTCATAAAATCCAAAGAGGAAACATTTGATGTGTTTGTTGTATATTCTAAGATGGTCCAAAAGAATTTGAATTGCCAGCTGAAGAGCTTGAGATCTGACCATGGTACAGAATTTGAAAACTCTAAGTTTCTCACATTCTGTGCTGAAAATAGGGTGACTCACAACTTCTCAGCCCCTAGAACTCCTCAACAAAATGGGGTTGTGGAAAGAAAGAACAGATCGTTGGAAGATATGGCTAGAAAGAAAGAACAGATCCTTGGAAGATATGGCCAGAACCATGTTGATAGCTAGTGATCTTCCGCAAAGCTTCTGGGCTGAAGCAGTGAACACAGCCTGTTATCTCATCAACAGGTGCATGATCAGACTCGTCTTGAATAAGATCCCTTATGAATTACTTAAAGGCAAAAAACCAAACCTAGCATATCTCCGTTCCTTTGGCTGTGTCTGCTACGTACACAACAATGGAAAGGATGCTCTGGGCAAGTATGACGCCAAAAGTGATGAGGGAATCTTCATTGGGTACTCATCTCACAGTAAAGCTTACAAAGTGTACAATAAAACAACCAGATGCGTAGAAGAAAGTGCACATGTTATATTTGATGAGACCAATCAAGGGGCCGAGAAAGTCTTATAGGAGAAGATACAAAAGGGAGCAGGAGCTCTCACCTGGAAGGAATCAGATATGAGGATGATACGGAATAGGGAAGTAGACCGAGCCCACCAGATTCGGGAAATGGAGAGAGTGAAGCATCCACTCCAGAAGTGCATCACACTGAAAATGGTTCTCCAGGGACAACGCTGGTTGCTGAACTTGGTCCTTCGAATGCTACAACCAATAATCCTGTACCTTAGGAAGCGGGTAGTAATTGGAAGCACAAGAGCTCTCATCCTCTTGAGAACCTGTTGACACCCCTAGATTCAGGCATCTCTACCAGGTTAAAGCTCAGAAGTATGTGTATCTACTCTGCATACGTATCCCTAATTGAACCTAAGAATGTGAAAGAAGCTCTGCATGATCAAGAATGGATATCTGCAATGCAGGAAGAACTCTTATAGTTTGAACGAAGCAAGGTGTGGCACCTGGTCCCACCTCCTGAACATCGAACAATCATCAACACGAAATGGGTCTTCAGGAACAAGCTGGATGAACAAGGAATGATCATAAGGAATAAGGCAAGATTGGTGGTGCAAGTATGAGGGTATTGATTATGATGAGACCTTTGCTCCAGTTGCATGTATCGAAGCTATTCGTATGCTCATAGCCTTTGCTGCTCATATGGAATTCAAACTATATCAGATGGATGTCAAAAGCGCATTTCTAAACGGGTATTTGCAGGAGGAAGTGTATGTCAAACAACCTCCCGGGTTCAAAAATCATGAGCATCCTGACTATGTGTACAAACTGGACAAAGCTCTTTACGGACTGAAACAAGCACCTAGAGCATGGTATGACCGGTTGTCAAATTTTCTGCTGAAACATGGGTACTCAAAAGAAACGATTGATAGAACCCTATTTCAGAAGAAACGAGGAGCTCATGTACTTATTGTATAGGTCTATGTGGATGACATCGTCTTTGGAGGAACTGAAGCCTCTCTAGGCGTAGAATTTGCAAAACTTATGGGAGTGAGTTTGAGATGAGTATGATGGGGGAACTTAATTTCTTCCTAGGACTTTAGATATATTAGGGACAGATAGGCACTAGTATTCATTAGCAGAAATACATCAAGGAGCTTCTCACTAAGTTCGGATTGACTGATGCCAAAGCAAGTGATACACCCATGGCTACCACCACAAGGCTTGATAATCATGAGGCAGGAGTGGATGTAGATGAAACCATGTACAGAGGAATGATTGAGTTGCTTCTATACTTAACTACTAGCAGACCAAATATAGTTTTCAACATTGGGATGTGTGCACGGTTCTAGGCCAAACCCAAGGAATCACACCTCAAGGCTGTCAAACGGATCCTTCGCTACCTAAAAGGGTCCACCGACTTGGTTCTCTGGTATCCTACCGGGTCCTCTTTTCATCTTCTCGGTTTTGCTGATGTAGATTATGCAGGTTATTTCGTAGACAGGAAAAGCACCTCTCGAATGGCACATTTCCTAGGGTCTTGTCTAGTCTCATAGGCGACCAAGAAACAAAACTTTGTAGCCTTGTCAACTACCGAAACAGAATATGTTGTTGCGGCCTCCTACTGTGCACAACTTCTATGGATCAAATGGTAGCTCATAGACTTCGGGATACAAGTTAAATGCATCCCCATCATGTGTGATAACACAAGTGCTGTGACTATAGCGAAGAATCGGGTTCAGCACAAACGTACAAAACACATTGATGTAAGGCATCACTTCCTGAGGGATAATGTGGAGAAGGGATTTATTGAAATGGTATTTTGTAAAACAGAGGACCAGGTGGCTGATATATTCACCAAAGCCCTGAGCAGGGAACAGTTTGAGCAAAATCGCCTTCACTTGGGGTTAATCAGGGAGCTCTAACTTGATTACTTCTCTCCCCTTGACTCTCAAATTGATCTTTTAAACATTGTACAGTCATTCTAACTTGATTAAGCTTGCAGGCTGACCACTAAGAGATCTACTAGAGGAAATGATGGCTAGGAACTGATGATATTACCCTTAGTGTCTATTTCTAGGAGCGAGGCATTGAGTCAGGGGGAACTGGTCTTCACATGTTGATATATCAGGCACACATCAGCTCCATTACTTCCACAATCTTAATGAATGCATATCAAGCTAAAAGTTGTCTGTGGCTCACACTTGGTCCTATCTATCTAGTTCTCAAATTGGCGGGAAGGGCGACATCTTAAAAATAGGCAATGATGATTATTCCTTGGGATCCCAAAAGTCGCGCAGGTTGCAGTGTCAGCACATGTCTTTTCAATCCAATCCCGGTGTTTGCTCCAACTCTCAAGAAAATCCCGTCATAACTATCGTATGCCCACATATTTCTTACAAAAAAAAAAACCATTCTTCAAAGTAGCTGAATCCTTTCCTCAAGAAATCTCAAACATGGCATCTCTAATAGACTACTCTGATACAGATTCCAACGCCATCACCCCGTCACCAACACAGGACCCTTCTGAGAGGGAACTGCACTCTTCACCCTCTATCCACAACCGTTCCCCACCACTGTCCCCACCACCGGCCACTACAGGTGAACCCCTTCGCTTCTCTCTTTCATCGTCTATGGACTTGCCTCCCTATCATCCTCGCCCCTCGTTGTTCAAACCCTACCGGCCACATGTCCTCTTGCGAGTTCCTGCCCCTCAACGCTCTCTTCATCGCCTTATTGATGAACCCTCGTCGTCCTCCACGGACACACCTCCTATCTGGGTCGTGTCATCGCTGCCTGTCTCCCCAACCCTCAGTCTCCCCCTCGTCCAGGGCGCCTCCATTTGCCCCTGCCATGCTAATTCTCAGGATTACTTTCCTCTGGCTCAGGTCTGTCGACGCTCCATCCATTGCCCAGCTTCCTCACCTGTGTCTCCAAAGCCCGTTGCTCCTCGCCCTCGTGTGCCACTTACTAGGAGCAGAAAGCACGTGATGGACTCCTCCACTCTATTGTCTATCCAGAAAAAGGTCCGTCCGGGTAAGGTTGCTACTTCTCCCTCCTCCCCTGTATGTGTTCCTTCCTCCCCTGATGATACCCCCGAACCTGCCTCTACCTATGGGAAAAAGCATATAGAAAATTTTAACAAACTGGGCAAGGAGGTCCATTTTGAGTCGAAAGGGGTACTTAGAGGTCCGGTGATTTACCCTGAGGTGTGTGAATACCCTATGATTATGCAACTATGTGAAACATTGGTATTTCAGGGTTGGCTTGATTTGTTGAGTGACACCAACATGCCGGTGTTTGAGACTGAGGTGGTGGAGTTTTACACCAATTTGGGTTTTGTTGCTGGGGATGTGGCTACTTCGAGTGTGTGTAGGATCGATATTTTGTTCGATAAGGTTAGGATTGGGGAGATTTTGCGTATTCCTACGGTGGGGCTAGCGGAGTACACCTGGTTGGAGGATTTTGTGTGTTTGCTAACTTCGAAGTTCACAGAGGGGAGGGTTACTGATGTCCCTCGCAAGGTGTATAAGGCGGAGATGCCACCATTTTTGAAGCTTTTGTTTGAGGTAGTGCACAAGGTGATCCTTCCTAGGGGTGAGCGCAGGCGTGAGGCCACATTTCGTGACATGGGCATTGCAAATGCGATTGATCTTTAGGAGCTTGTTGACTGGCTTGCTTTGATTATGCAACACATGGCTCGCATTGCTGATCCAGTTGAGGGCCCTCATCAATTGGCCTATGGCAACCTGCTCACTCATGTCTTCCGGGCTTTCAAGGTTCCACTTAGTACTGGGAGGGTCTTGACCAAGAAAGATATGATTGATCGATACACCGCCCTTGAATGTCAAGTTGCTCCTCCTGCTATTGTTGTTGCTGCACCTGTGCCACCGAGGACCACTGGCGCCATTACTCAGCTCATGAGGGAACTGCGTGAGTCTCAGGCTGTACGGGCTCGTCTCCAGACTAGGATTGAAGAACTTCAGGACCAGCTTGGTGCTCCTCAGGCTGAGGTTGCCCGTCTTAAGGACCGGTTTCTTCAGCAATAGGTAGATCATAATCAGCGGGTGGATTCCCTTCTCAGGCTTCTAACTGCAGGTCTTTCCCTACCTCCCCCTTAGTCATTCCTTTTCGTTGCTATCCTTCTTTTGGCTTCTACCACAGACAATATTTTTTGGATGTGTATAAGTTTTTGTTATAGATGCTTATGTAAGCGCTGGTGCTTGCTTGTTATTTTAGCTGTGGATATCTGTTTGTCTTGCTATGTTGTGTTACTCTAAGCCTTATAGATGGCTAATATCCTCAGTTTTTTAATAATGTTGTGTTCTCTACTGTTTCTGACTTTTCGCCTGTTGTTTTTTCTTGTTTCTATGACTTGTGCTAGTGTTTACTGTCTTTTTGTGATGTCAAAAGGGGGAATCTATGCAGACAGGTTTACCATCGTCAAAAAGGGGGAATTTGTAAGGATATGTGCAGGTATAATGATATTGTTTTGATGATACAAACACAAGCCAGAAACAGGTAGGAAGAACCAGGTCCGTCGTATGTGCATAAGTGAAGCTGGGCAGAATCCGAGTTGTAGCTGAAGCATTATTTATAGAAACAAATAAATAAGGATTCAGAGAAGGAAGCAGCGTTGGGAAAGGACTCCTTTACGGAAAAGAATGGCGTGCCCATCTTAAGAAAGGAGTCCTACATGGAAAGTCTTTAGGGTGCACTATAAATACATTCATCAACCCTAAAAGACACAACTTTTGCAATCTGATTTCGGCTATTACTTTCAAGTCTGTTTGACAATCTTCAAGTCTGTTTGACAATTTTCTTAGAATCTTTGTTTAGTGACAAATTTTGTAAGAAGTTGTTTTTGCTGTTTGTGAGTTGTGTTGAGAGTGGGTTTGACTCTCAAGAGTTGAGTTAGTTGCAAGTTGTGCTAGTTGAACATTGCTCGTTTTTGAAGTTAGTGAAGTTGTTGAAATTTCGACGAGTGTAGGTAGTGGTTGTTTCTCCCTTGAGCAAGGAGTTTTTCTACTATAAGTGTTTGCTTCTCTTTACTGCTTTAGTAAACTATTACATACTGTTCGGTGAACCAGGTTCATCAGAAGGTTAGGGGCACCAACTCTTTCATATAGGTATGATTTCAATGAGCTTTGTTCAAAAAACTCACTATGAAATAAATTATCTCATGCTTCATTCTATGACTGCCCTACTATCGTCATCAAATTCTTCCAAAACTACCATTTTTGCCTTTTTGTCAAATACGGACTTATGTATAATGACTTGATTGTTGTATGATTTCATTTCACCAATTATGACATTTGACTTTTTATGATTTTTGCAACCATGATTTATGAGCTCTAAAAATTAAGCATGACTTATGATCATGAATCTTTGGGCTGACTGATGAACTTAATATGAAGAAAGTTAATGTTTAATCGAGAACATAAGTGTGTACAAAAAGTGTCTAAAACTATGTTTGCTGATGTAGGATTAATTTGGATCATATTGTTGGATCGGGTGTATCCTCTATGTTCACTAACGAGGTGTATTATGGATCCTTTGCTAGTAAAATTATGTCATGTATGTTTCATACCTGCTAGGTATGAGATGACTTAACTTATTGGAACAAGAACAGACTCCATGTGCCCACATGGTGGATTATGTTGGTTACACTAATAGACTCCTATAATGAACTAATGTATGATGAAAGACAATAACGTTAAAATCAACCAGATGATTTTTATCCTTTCATGTTATGCTTATGATTCTGTTGGTTGTCCTTTTTTTTCCTTGGTAGTTAGGAATTTTAGTAATCACCAAAGTAGTAATTGCAAAGCTCAGCTAGTAATGCTTTACTAGCTATCTCTAAAGTAAGCATTTAACTGCCAAGACTCAAACAATTTTAAAAGCTACATCTATCTGGAACAGTTTGGCTGGTGCCATAACTCTAACACAACTAACACAAGAAACTCTACGTGCTATAGTATCCACTACAGTCTCTTGTTTCTCAAAAACTCTGGTTTTTCTCTCCTTCCACATGGCATAAATGAATTCTGTGTAGATCAACTTGCTTCTGTTTACTTCTACTCTCAAAAAGTATTTCAATGGGCCCCAAGTACTTTGTATGAAATCTAGTATGCAGGAAAGATTTGAGAGAAGAGATTCCCACATGATCACTTCCTGTGATGACAATGCCATTCACATACACAACAAGGTGGATAATACCATATGTTGATTGCCGGTAAAATACTGAGTGATCACATTTGCTCATTTTCATCCCAAAATCTTGAACAACCTCACTAAATTTGCCAAACCAAGATCGAGGACTTTGTTTCAATCCATACAAAGACTTCTTCAAATGGTATGCTTTTCCATACTCCCCCAGAGCAATAAAACCAGGTGTTTGCTCCACTTTTTGAAGATCACTATGAAGAAATGCATTCTTGATATCTAACTGATGTAAAGGTCAATTCTCGAAAGCAACTAAAGAAATGAACAAGTGGATATAAGTGAGTTTGGCAATCGGAGAGAAGATGTCTGAATACTCCACCCCATAAGTTTGAGCATACCCTTTAGCCACAAGTCGGGCCTTAAGTCTTGCCACTGAACCATCTGGATTGACTTTAACTATGAACACTCACTTACATCCTACTTGTTTCTTTCTATTGGGTAAATCCACCAAATTCTATGTGTGATTTTCCTCTAAGGCATATATTTCTCAAGCATCGCACTGGACTATCCAGGATGAGTCAAAGCCTCCTTCACTGTTTTGGGTCCAGAAATAGAGTCTAGGGAAGCAATCAAAGATCTAGATGTAGATGATAAGCAATCATAGGAAACAAAATTAGCAATAGAATATGTGGATTTGTGGATTTGTGGATTTGCAAGTCCTTGTACCTTTGCGAAGAGCACTAGGGAGGTCAAGATTTTCTGGAGGACCAGGTGGATGAAGATTTGATGATGAGGAATCTTATGTAGGACATGTATCACTAGTCTCTTGCCTCCTTGAGCAAACATGAACAACTGTCGGTCTAGCTATCATAGATGGAGAAGGTAATAAAGGCACATTACACGATTTATACTTAATAGAAAGACTAGAAGATGGATGAACAATATCATTTGATGGTACTGTTGAAGCACGAGTAACCATATAGATTAATCATTCATCTTCCTCCCCTTGATTTGTAGAGATGGGAGGTGCATAGAAGAATAGTATAGTCTCTAAAAACACCACAATATTGGACACCAAGTATTTTCCAAATTCAGTAGAATAACATCGACAACCTTTTTGAAGATGAGAATAGCCCAGAAAAACACACTTTACTTCTTTGGGATCCAACTTGGTAACCAATGGCCGAATATCTCAAACATAACATGTGCTTCCAAAATCTTGCGTTTCATAGGAAATAGTGACTTGTTTGGAAAAAGAACACTATAGGGAACATTACCAGCGAGCACAGTAGATGACATGCAATGATTAGAAAACAAGTTGTAGAAATCGCATTTGCCCAAAATTGTTTAGGAACTTTCATTTGGAACAAAAGTGTTCGAGCTGTCTTAATAAATGCCTATTCTTCCTCTCATCAACTCCATTTTAAGAAGGTGTATCAACACATGAAGATTGATGAAGAATACCATGTTGTCTCATATATGACTGAAACAATTCTGACATGTATTCTTTAGTATTGTCACTTCTTAATATGTGTACTGAAGCATTAAATTGAGTTTTTTCAGCATAGAAGGAACAAAAATGAGTGAAAACTTTAGAATGACTTTTCATAAAATAAATTAAAGTCATTCGAGAGATATCATCTACAAAAGTGACGAAATATTTGTGTCCAGTTTTGGAAACGACCAGACATAGTCCCCATATGTCAGAGTGAACTAACTCAAAAGCCAACTCAAACTGCTGATTAACCCTTGGACTTAATGAGTTGTGATGATGTTTTGCAAATCAACATGACTCACATTCCAATGAAGAAATATTCTGAAACTGAGGAAATAACTTCTTTAATATAGGTAAAACAGGATGTCCCAATCGACGATGTGCTTCAAATGAAGAAATAACACTAGAGCATGCAATGAAATAAGGCTCCCATTCATCAAGGATATAGAGATCATCAGATACATGTCCTTTACCAATAATCTGATTCGTCTTAAGATCACGAATCAAACAATAATCGAGAAAGAATGAAATATAACAATTAAGCTCTCTGGTCACTTTGCTAACAAAATTCAAATTAAAGGCCAACTTTGGTAAACTTAATACTGATGACAAGGTAATAGAGGAGGTAGGTTTCACATTTCCAAATCCATTACTGTTACTCATTGATCCATCAGCTACAGTAACAGGAGTGGGTGCTTTATGTGATTGAAAACTAGGAAAGACATTAGGATTACCCATTATGTAATTTGTGGCGCCGGAATCAATCACCCATTTATTTGAAGAGATGATAAGACACATTTCATCTGACTCGACAAAAATGTTAACTGAAGTGGATTCCTCAGTGGTTTCTGATATGGCATGAATTAGCAAAATCATCTGCTGCAACAAACCTTACTTCATCCCTCTTATGTGTAGTCATATTTCCTCCCTTCTTATTTTCCAAAGACCAAACGTACCAACTATTGGAGAGGTTTCTAACACAACAGATTTAGGACACCTAAGAATTTTAGATTTCAAAAATAGCAGGCAAGCTGGACAATACTGGTAGAACAGAGGAACCAGCAAGCAAACACAAATCAACAATAATACAATCCCAAGTAGAAGCCAATAGTTACAGACTCACCAAAATAAATAACAGATTCTTTGTCTCAGAAGTTACCAAAAAAAGAACCTGGAAGGCTGAACAATTTCTTTAAATGGTGTTTTAAAAATACCAGACCAGATTGGGATCCATTGAACCTGATGAGACGACTCAAGAAATCAAATCCTGAAACGTTCTGCTAGAGTACACGAACAAGATCAGACACTCTTTCGGGCAAACATGTACAAAACAAGATCAGCCTCGAAACCAATCAAAATAAAGGCCTATGCTCTGACACCATATAAAAGACAAGACATGGAGAATAACTTATTTATTACTCAAAGAGAATAATGATATAAATACATGGAGAGTATAAGATAATTATGGTAACTAAATATTCAAATCTCTAATAATCATCTACATTATAATCAAATCCCTAACAATCAGCTATATTATCTACATACACTACAACAACATTACCCCAATGCCTCAAAGGCTCCCGCCCATTGCGGGGTAAGGGGGGGTCGGATGTACGCAGCCTGAC
>JAABOM020095292.1:0-27682 GCA_011800125.2 Solanum clarkiae
AGTTGTTACTTTCTTTTCATTCTTTAGATCGTGCCATAGAGCTAAGTGTAATAGGTGGATTGTGTATAACCCCTAAACTATTTTGTATAGCAAGTATGCCAGAAACAAGGAAAAGAAAGGTGAAAGAAAGGAGGTAGAAGTGGTGGTTGGTATACCCAATCAGGTGAGATAATGAAATGAGGTTCGAGAGGAGTCTCTGTCATAGACATCTCTAACTCCTCCAGCTCCTGATGAACCCGGAAGTAGTAAAATTCCCCCAGAATCACCTACTGACGCTATCGTGCAGGATCTGAGAAATGCAATCCAACTATTGACTCGTATAGTTGCTGGCCAAGGTCAAAGACAGGAAGGTCCAGTTATAGGTACAGGTGGTGTGAATAAGGCAGCTGACACGAGGATACGTGATTTTCTTAATTTGGACCCTCCATCCTTTAATGGGTCAGATCCTAATGAAGATCTCCAAGACTTTATTGATCAGATTCAGTGCTCTTTAGATGTTATGCATGTGAGTGGTACAGAAGTTGTTGAGTTAGCAACTTATAGGTTGAAAGGTGTGGCTATATTGTGGTATGAATCTTGGGAGCAATCTAAGGGTATAGATGTACCCCCAACTACCTAGAAGGAGTTCAAAGAGGCATTTCTTGACCATTACTTGCCATTAGAGATCTGAGAGGCCCGTGCAGGTCAGTTCTTGAACCTCCACCAAGGGAATATGAGTGTGAGGGAGTATATCCTTCAATTTAGTTCTCTGGCCAGGTATGCTCCTAATGTAGTTGCTACTATGACAGATAGAGTTCATCGATATGTGGATAGACTAGATGTGCATATGGTCGGAGATTGTACCATTGCTTCCTTGAACAAGGAGATGGATATAGCGAGAATGCAAACTTTTTCACAGAAATTAGAGGATCAAAGGCAAAGGAGAAGGATACAAGAGTTAGAAAGGGCGCAGTCCAAGAGGGCCAAGTCTATAGGGCAGTTTACACCGCCCTAAGGTGAGCTTAAGCCTCAGTTTTCTTATAGACCGCCTAGGTCATCATCCTCATACTCTGCAGCCAGTGCTCTACCGCAACTTCAGGGGTCTAGGAGAAATCAATTTGGTCCAAGAAGTGAAGGGCAAGGTGCCCGGACAGCGGGATATTCAATAGGAAAGCAAATGAATCCTAGGAAACCTTGTAACTAGTATGGAAGAAGTCATTCAGGTATATGTCATGTTGGGACAGACTTTTGTTATTGGTGTGGTGCGCCAGGGCATATGATAAAAGATTTCCCCAGGAAGCGTATAGGTGATATAGCACAATCTACTAGGTCAGTTATTGCATCATCAGCATTAGTTCCTCTATTAGGTAGGGTTCAACATGAACTTATGGGTCGTGGTACAGGTGTTAGAGGGGCAGTTAGCTCTAGCGGAGTCTAGAATCGCACTTATGCTCTTGGGAGTCAGCAAAATTTGGAAGCTTCACCTGATGTGGTCATAGGTACATTGTCCGTCTTTTCATATAATGTATATGCATTAATTGACTCTAGTTCTACACTATCATACATTACCCCACTAGTTGTTGGGAAGATTAAGTGAACACCCAAATTATTGAACAAACCATTCAACCAATGAATCTATTATGGCTAGAAGGATTTATTATGACTGTGTAGTAACTTTTTGTGACCGTGAGACATTGGCTGACCTTATTGAGCTAGAAAAGGTGGATATCGATGTTATAATGGGTATGGATTGGTTAGCTTCTTGCTATGCCACCGTGGATTGTCGAACTAAGAGAGTGTACTTCCACTTTCCAAATGAGGCAGTTCTTGAATGGAAAGGCAATGTTAGGGCGCCAAAGAGTAAATTTATCTCTTATTTTAAGGCCAGAAAGATTATATCTAAGGGGTATATATGTCATTTAGTTAGAGTGAGGGATATAGAGGCAGAATTATCAACTCTTCAATTAGTTCTAGTAGTGAATGAATTTGTTGATGTGTTCCTTGAAGAACTTCTAGGTTTACCTCCAGAACGAGAAGTAGATTTTTGTATTGACCTACTTCCAGGAACTCAACCTATTTCCATCCCTCCATATAGAATAGCCCCGGCAAAATTACGTGAATTAAAAGAGCAGTTAAAATACTTATTGGAGAAGGGTTTTATAAGACCTAGTGTGTCCCCTTGGGGTGCACTAGTGTTATTTGTACGTAAAAAGGATGGAACCTTGAGAATGTGTATCGACTATCGACGATTGAATAGGGTGACAATTAAGAATAAATACCCCCTTCCTCAGGATTGATGATTTATCTAATCGGTTACAGGGAGCCAAATGCTTTTCAAAAATGATTTGAGATCAGGGTATCACCAAGTGAGAGTGAAGGAGGAAGATATACCTAAGACTACTTTCAGAACACGCTATAGTCATTTTGAATTTCTTGTTATGTCATTTTGTCTAACGAATGCACCAGCGGTTTTTATGGATCTGATGAATAGGGTATTCAAGCCATTCTTGGATGTGTTTGTGATAGCGTCTATAGATGACATTTTGGTATATTCAAGATCAGAAGAGAACCACGCAAGTCACTTATGACAAGTGTTATAAGTTCTTCGGGATCGACAGTTGTATGCAAAGTTTTCTAAATGTAAATTTTGGATAAAATCAGTGGCATTCTTGGGTCATATTATGTCTGATGAGGGAATAAGGGTTGATTCGCAAAAGATAGAGGCGGTGAAAGATTCGCCAAGACCAAACCCACGAAAGTTTGGAGCTTCCTAGGTTTGACAGGTTATTATAAGAGGTTTGTTGAAGGTTTTTCTTCTATTTCTGCACCTCTAACAAAGTTGACACATAAGGTGACCAAGATCCAATGGAATGATTCATGTGAAAGGAGCTGCCAGGAGCTAAAAAATAAGCTAACTTCTGCACCTGTGCTAGTACTTCTAGAAGGCACCGAGGGGTATGCAGTGTATTGTGATGGTTCAGGAGTTGGCTTAGGGTGTGTACGGACACAAAATGGTAGGGTAATTGCTTATTCATCTAGACCGCTATGACCACATGAGAAAAACTACCCAACTCATGATCTTGAGCTAGCAACAATTGTATTTGCTTTGAAATATGGTACCACTATTTGTATGGGGTTCACCTTGATATAAATACTGATCATCAGAGCATGCAATAAATCTTTAAGCAGAAAGACCTAAACTTAAGACAGCAGAGATGGCTAGAGCTGATAAAGGATTATGACGTTGATATGCTTTACCACCCGAGGAAGGCAAATGAGGCAGTCGATGCTTTAAGTTGTAAGGCAACCATTAATACTGGTGATCAAGCTGTGGTGAGCCAAGGACTGGCTAAGGATCTACGTCAGCTAGTCAGTTTGGGAGTTGTCCTTCTTGAAACTCCAAATGAAGGTGTTATTATACAGAATGCAGCAGTGTCTTCATTAGTAATAGAGGTAAATGAAAAATAGTTCGAGGATCCTGCTCTACGACAGCTTAAGGAAAAGGTGAGTCTGGGTACAATAAAAGGGCTTTGACCTTACACAAAATGGAGTACTTTACTGCTAAAATAAATTATGTGTGTCTGATATTAATGGATTAAGAAAGAGGATAATGGAAGAAGCCCATCATTCCCGATATTCTATCCATCCAGGATCAACTAAGATGTACCATGACCTGAAGGGAATGTTTTGGTGGGGAGGCATGAAGAAAGACCTTGCAGAATTTGTGGCTCGATGTCCAAATTGCCAACAAGAGAAAGTAGAACACTAAAAGCCAGTAGGTTATATGTAGTGTATAGAGCTTCCAACATGGAAGTAGGATATGATCAATATGGATTTTTTTACCGGGTTCCCTCACCCATTTCAGAAGTTTGACTCCATACGGGTAATAGTTGACAGACTCACAAAGTCAGCACACTTCTTGACAGTCAGGAGTGATTATAGAGCTGAAGAGTATGCCATGCTATACCTCAAAGAGATAGTCTATATGGAGTCCCAATCTCCATTATCTCTGACCGAGGAGCTCAATTCACTGCAAAGTTTTGGAATTCCTTTCGAAGGAGTTTAGGGACACAAGTGAATTTGAGTACAGCTTTCCACCCTCAAACAGACGGTCAAGAAGAGCGCACCATTCAGATAATTGAAGATAGGTTGCGAGCTTATGCATTATACTTTAAAAGTAGTTAGGTGGACTATTTGCCACTTATTGAATTTGCCTATAATAATAGTTACCACGTGAGTATCAAGATATCACCTTATAAAGCTTTGTATGGGAGGAAATGTAGATCGCCAATTGGATGATTTGAAGTTGGTGAAACCACCTTGTTTGGGCCAGATCTAGTACAACAAGCCATGGAAAAAGTTAAGGTAATAAAGCAGCGGCTAGAAACAGCCCAAAGTCATCACAAATCATATGCGGATGCTAGGATGAGAGGACTGGAATTCTGAGTAGGGGATTGGGTATTTTTAAAGGTGTCTCCAATGAAAGGGGTTATGAGATTTGGTTAGGAAGGAAAACTGAGCCCACGTTACATAGGGCCATATCAGATTATTAAGAGGTTCGGGCAGTTTGCATATGAACTAGAGCTACCCCAAGAGCTTTCAATGGTTCATCCAATTTTTCATGTCTCAATGCTTCGAAAATACATAGGTGACCCATCCCGTATCACTTCTATTGAAGACGTGCAAGTTAAAGAAGGTCTCACATATGAAGAGGTACCTGTTTCTATTCTAGATCATCAAGTTAAGAAGTTGAGGAATAATGAAATAGCTTCAGTAAAAGTACTTTGGAGAAACCAACAAGTAGAAGAAAGAACATGGGAGGCCGAGGACTCGATGAAATCAAAATATCCTTACTTATTTGAAGCTAAAGAGGAAGTCCAATAACCAGAATTGGGGGCCATAATAGGTACATATGTTTGAACGTTTATTGCGTTGAACTTGGTTAAGCTATCCAATTGTGCTAAGATTCGAGGACGAATGTTCCTAAGGGGGAGGATGTAACACCCCACCTCTTACAATACTAGTACTATGAAAATGAAACATAATATGACTTTTCAAATTAGTGCCAATTTTTAAAAGTGCTTGAATCTCATGTTATAGGGCGATATATGCGTCTATGCTTAAGAACGTCGAGTGTACACATGTTTTGTGTCAAATTAAGGAGATCATGGCCCTAAACAATGTGAGAGAATTGAGGTGCTTGTAGGACTTAAGAAGCTAGCAGGTGAGTCACCTACTTGCTTAGCTTAAATTTGCTAGCTAAACAAAGACGAGGCCCGACGTCGAATTTGTCCAAGTACGATTATGAATAAAGTCTGTGTTAAGAGTGTAATTTTATCCCGTGTTTTAGCATCATAAATGGTCTTTATTTTCAGCCCAAGATGAATAATAAAAGGGACCAAGTACACGACAACCCACTTGGCTAATTGGGCCCAAACTAAGTAAGAGGAATTTGAAAAATGGGCAACCAAGGCCCATCAACTTTGAGACCCATTTAGGCAAAAGTGTAAGGGTCAAGCCACTGCATCATAAAGTTATTAATATGTTTTAATATGTTGTGAAAAGTTCAAAAGAAAGTCGGACAAAGAGACCCCTTAAAAGGGCTCAATAGCTCCTTAATTCATTTCACTTTGGAACAAATTTTCAGCTTTCCTAAAGACTCTTTTTTCTTTCTTTATTTCACTTCACAAGGCAGTCTACACAACCCTCTAGGGTTCTTGAAGGAAACCTGAACCTTTAAGGCTAAGGTAAGTAGAAATATCCACGTATTTATTATACTTATCCCATGACAAAGAAGAAGTATATGCTTGTTATGTTTGTGCTGAAATTTTGGACAGCATGTGTCCTAAGGATTATTGTGAACGTTTCTTGTTGTTCAAGAGGATTTCCTCTTCTTAGTTGGATGAATTATGAAGTAAGACTTATGTTATTAACAAGGTTTAGTTTTTTAGTGATGTAACTTAGCTGCTGCACCACTTTTATAGTCCACAAAAGTGAGTCCTTATAGGATATCGCAATTGTGTTCTTAGTACGAACTTGTAGGCTGATGGATGGAAGGCTATTGCCTCACATCATTCATGAATACTTTGGTACATTTGTAAGACTGTCCTGTTTTAAGGTTGATTTTATATATAGATGTGTTGAGGACAGCTTGGTTAAAGTTGGAACAGGTTTGGGATTGTCGACGTCAAAATGGGGCAAAGGGACGTAACGTGATGTCGTCTATTTGTATGTTGCATAGAATTGTTATGTATTGTGTTTTGTGGGTTATTATAAGACTATTATGGTGCTAGAATAGGCCGAACATGATATGAATATGAAAATGTGTATTATAAAATACGATTAGGGGCGGAAAGGTTCACAAATACGCTCGGGTTTATAAATACCCGCTTGCTGCCCATATGTTGTTTTTTTTATGAGATTACGCTGCCAAGATGTATCTATTAGCTGCTAATGCTGGTATTATCACCTACTATATTGTAGATAAATATTTGGAGAAAGGGATTATCTCAAGGTAATAGCGAGGTCATACAGTGAGGTAGGCTACTCGATTTCGTATTACTTGGCATGAAATCCAGATTCTTCCTTGGCACATAAAGGCACTTACCAACTCCGACATAACTATTAACTGTGTCTTCACTCTTTCACATGTTCATATGCTCCCATACATAGTCACCTTCAAATATACAAACATATGTGGATACCAAGTTACGTGGGTTCTTGTTGCTAAATAAAGTTCACGAGTTGTTTCATCTCATACGCATTTCATTATTTGTGCAACGTACTCTTTTCATTGTCATATTGTCTTGTATGATTATTTATATGTCACATGCTACATCTACAGTCTTATAGCTCCAATATTACGACCACCAAAAGAATCGTCTCAAAGGTAATTGAAAGATAAAGTAAAGTATATTGCTTATCGATGGGTGGTAACCCGAGGGGTGGAAGAATCACCTAGCCAGGGTCGATCCTATCATGGGGGTAGCCCGAGAGGTTAAAGGAAAAGCCTAGCTAGGGCCGATCCTAATATAGATTTACCACTGATCAGCTGGTTATTTGTATTACTTGTTATGCACAGATTATACAGTAAAGCTAAAGTAATAAAAAGAACATAAAGTACATGATCCCACAGTATAATTAAAGGTGGTCTCTTATCCTAAACCAGTGCATAGTTTCTTTTGAGTTGTTACTTCATATACACTATTTCCTGCCTTACATATTTGGTATATTATCTCGTACTGACGTACCTTATGGGGGACCTGCATTTCATGTTGTAGGTATAGGTGCTAGTAGATCTCCCAGTAGGAGTACAGGATATCCAGTTATTGTTACCAAGCTCCAGGTTGCTTTGGAGCTTTGTGTGTCCAGAGCTTATATTTTTGTATTGAATAATTAGTTGAGGCGGGGCTTGTCCCGACCCTTATCAGATACTTTTCCTTGACTAGAGGTTTTATAGACAATATAAATTAAAATGCGGTCATGTCTCGTACTTTAAACACCGTGGCCCCAAAGGCCTAGCCATATACATTTCCTTTTGGCTTGTTATCATTGTTTATTTTCTTAAAGGCTTGTCAAACGTAGAAATCCCTTATAATATGTATAGAAAGCGCACGGGTACAGTTTGGTTCTCACGAGCCTCATCGGTAATGGGTGCCAGTCCGCGCTAATGGGACTTTGGGTGTGACAGTAATTCTCGAATATGTTGGGAAGTTGTCAGTTGATTGTCTAATTATTGATGCAATTTGTGGGGTAATTTTTTTTTTGAATTTTCTCGAATAGGTTCACATGAATATTGATATACATTTTGAATCAATTGAAATAGTTGTTTCAAATGATGTTTGAATTAATTTTGATTGATTGGGGTTTGTGTGGTGAAGTTACAGGCATCACAGGTGCCCATTATTTCCTGCTACGTGGCCTTCCTACAACTCGTAAGTGTTCCTACGGGCCGTAGTGACCCTTAATAAGGAATAATAGTCACCTATGGTTCCTTAACATTTACCATACGAGACCCTCCTACGGGTGGTAGTGTCCACTACGAACTATAGTGAGGTCACGTAGGACCTGTCTTTTCTTTAAAATGTTTCTAGAAATTGCTACGAGGCCATACTACTACTTGTAGGTCATCCTACGAGTCGTACCTGTGTCTCGTACTTGCAAATCTGTAGTTGATATAGTGTAAATTTTTCTCTGCCTTTCTTTTTGGTTTTTGTTTCTTCTTGTTTCTTTTTTTGTTTGTTTCCTGATTATTTAGACATGATGGTGCTCATTCATGGTATGGGGTGTAATTTTTGGGTACAATGCCTCCAAAGGATAAAATTGCTATCTGGGCCTTTCATAGAAAACTGATAGATGAGGCCTCAGATACCGAGCAGATAGAGGGATCAAAGGAGGTCCATAGAGTCTGAATTGACCCGGAGGCAAATATGCCTCAAAACAGATCTAGGGCTGCATAGACTCCATTGATAGTTGAGAGTTCCTCCCAATCTAAAGAGGAAGGTGATAGAGATGAGTCAGCTCATAGTTCACCACAGATGACTCCTACTCATACAGAGTTAGATTCTAATAAGGTATCACAGACTCAATAGGGTGAGGCAGAGTCACAGACCCATCTGTCTCTTCTATTAAACCTAGACGCATCTGATAGGGAGTTTTGGTATGGAAGAAATCTACAATATGGGGTTAGAGCCTAAGGGATAGGGAAAGCCTGTCAAGTAGTTTCACGAGGAGTTGAGGCTGAATGATTCCGGGTTGAGCAGGGTTCCATCCTTAGAGGTGGACATTAACCAACACGGGCTCTGGTAGTTGTCATTGTGACTGGGCAAGTATGCCTCATATTTAGTTCGAGAGTTTTAGGCCGCCTATGATGCTACCATTATCAGAGATCTTCCAAAGGGGAAGAAGGCCATTTATCACGCTAGACTGCGGGAGGTCTTAGTTCGAGGTCAGAGAGTTGACATATCAGAGGAGACCATTCGCAGCGTTCAGTTGGGTCTAATTACAAGGTGCCACGTTCTACCGCCTAGTATAATGATAGGATTGAGAAGATGAGGCTACTAGTGATATGGAAGAATGTGGACCTAAGCACCGAGCTTCTCCGATGGGTGGCTAGCCAAATATGTGAGGATGGTGCCGAGCCAGCATGGCTCAAATACCACACTAAGTAGATAGTGAAGTCGCATCTCTCCTTTCCAGCTAAATTTTGGTGGTCCATTATCCGATCGCGAATCAAGCCTACATTTATGGATAATATAATCACTTTGGAGTAGGATGTGTTACTAGCCAATATCTTAGCTAGCTATACGATAGACTGGACACGTGTCATGGCGAGTAGATTCATGAGTCCGCGATTTGAACTAACACCTCATTGTCATTCCCCATCTTGATACATAGACTATGCAATGAGGCTGGAGTTCGTGGTTCTCTCTGCTTTGACCCACATATAGAGGCCCTGCATACTCTGGATCCCAACCTGATCAAGGCTTATGAGAATCCTGTAGGCCTATCTAGAGTAGCTTCTCTGCCCATTCCAAATCAATTTCCTCTCGATCTAGATGCTCAGGAGTTGACTCTATTTCCTACCACCTCCACTTTATTTGCACCAGAGTAGCCTACAACAGTTGATACTGAGGCGAGTCCCTCCACAGCTGCACCTGCACCAAAGCTATCTACTACACAGGTTACTTCTGTAGACTACCCTCTTATGTCTGCATTTGCTTTTCAGGCTTTAGTATGCAGGTTGACAAGGAAAGAGGCCTAACTGGGTAGGTTGATAGACCAGCTCACACCATGGGTTCGTCAAATAGTCAGGGACTCGAAAGATCGGGCCAAGGCATTCACTCTTGTTGTAGTGCATCGGAGAGTGAGTACAGTGGATGCTAGGGTCAACGCTTTTGAGGACAAGTTCTAGTAGAGGCTTAAGGGAGCATGACCTGCTGAGATGGCTATCGTAAAGGAAGAGTTATTCATGTTCAAGAACAACCTGATAAAACTGATAGCAGCCCCAAAGGAGGCACCTGAGGGTGATTATTCGATTGACTTATTTAAGGATCGCCCATATGTCCATAGAAAGTGGCTTCTGGAGAGTGATGATGCAGTTGTGAGCCAGAAGAGACCTAGGGCAGTTGAGGAGTTGGCAGAGCTGGAGGAGCTTATCACAAATAAGGTGGTGCGAGAGTCTATAGCCATGGAAGAGCAGAGACAGGCTTGGGAGCAGCAGCGCATACATGGAGTTAGTACATCGACTTCAGCTGCGGCCTAGTCTACCCTGGCGGAGAGTGAGACCCCAGATCAACTTGATGTCGGTGTATGAGCATCATATATTTGCTACTTTTAACCCCCGTGCTTCTTATCTCTGGATATATTATTCCTACTTAGACACTATGTTTTATCATATTTTTGGATACTTTTGGATGTTTTATTTTGGATGATATATATATTTATCTACTTTAAGGACAAAGTATCAAATATTTGGTGGGGTATAGGAAGTTATGGACTAAGATAAAGTCTGAGTAGTCTTTAGTCCAGTCCTATTTTTTATCCCAAGGTTTTCTTGCCATGTTTCTTTTTCCTTGTGGATGATTTTACTTTATGTTGAACCAACATGTTTTAGGTGTTGTAGAGAATTTGTGGATATATAGCGATTATTATTTTTGGCATATATATAATCTTAAATGGTTTTATGAATGTTTTGGAAAATGTGTACCCACAAAATTTTTGGGATTGTTGCTTACTACTACAATCTTGCATGTGATTGGTTTGGCAATGTTTGTCCGATGAAGAAAAGGAAAGTTGAGGCTTGAAGCATGACCTGCTAGTCCATGATTGATTGTATATGTAATGCCATGTGTGTGTGAGCTAATGTTTTCATAATCATGCATTGTATACTGATTCAGAACTTGGCTTGTTACTCTAAGATTGTACTGGAATCTTGGTTGATTGGGAAAGGACCTTAGGCCATTGTTCTTTAAGTTAGTCCCTTTTTTTTCCTAAATAGCCTACCAGATGTAGTAGTTTATCCCTTGTTCCAAATGTTTGAGTCTTCCATGTACCTATTCTTTCTTAATACCTAGTTAGTCTAACCTTGTTTAGTGAAATACCTTGATACTGGCCGTGGTCTATCCTTGAATATGTGAACCTTGATTGAGGCAAAAAGCCTAAGTTGAGGGTGGCTACCAAAGGTGGACCTGGATTAGGGAATGGATATTGTGTACTTCACCTCAGGCTAAAAGCCTAAGTTGAGGGTGGCTAATGTTATGGTATAGTAACATTAATGAGGTGATTAGTGGGGAATGAAAGAAAGAAGAGAAAAAAATGTGTTGGGTAAGAGAAAAAGAAAGAAAAGTTGTCATGGAATGAGAAGAGTAGCAAAATGAGTTCAAAAATGAGGCACAACTGAAAAAGGAAAAGAAAGCACTCGAAAAATCCTTAAAAAATGAAGAATGAGGTAGGAAATAATGAAAATGGCTGGGTTGTAAAGGTAAAAGTGTCGAAAAATATGGTTCAAGGATGGCTTTTAGTCACTAATTGCCCAAAGTACCCTACCAAAGCCTCATGAGCCTACGTAAAGTGATCCTAATTCAACTAGTCAATAGTCCGAAGTGTGAGTATATGGACAAGCCTATGGTGTTGGTTATCATGTATGAATCTCATTTTTGAGAGTGAGGATACCTGCACAGTCCCCGAACTCTGATTGCTTTTTGAGTGAAATGGAGGGACTTCTTTTCTGTGAGGGCATTTGTGTGACTAGTTCAGGGATTGTGAATTGTGGATACTCCTTAGGTTTTCATAGTTAGATTGTTAGATGTATCATTGTGTCTTGGTTTTCTTGGTAGCTATGCAACCAAGTTTTGAAAATGAGAGTTGGGTACTCGAGTTGAAGTTGAGAGAAGTATGTTCCATTAGAGTAATAACTATGTGTTACTTATTGTCTACCTAGATCGAGTCATCACTTGAGGACAAACAACAATTCTAAGTTGAGGGTGTTGATGTGCTGACACATTATAACATATCTAGTGCCTAAAACAAGGGATTTTACAAGTTTTTAATGCGACTATTTTGTGAGTTTTATGTGCTTTTGTGTTATTTATGCAGAAAATACAGGTTGGCATGATTTTTGGGAGAAAGGTGCAAATTTTGATAAAAATCAGGACATATGAGCCACCCAACGAGTCGTAAGGTACTCTTATAGCAATTTTTAGATAGGTCAAGAATCGGGCCAAGAACTGTAAGTAGGGACTATGAGGAGACCCTACGAGTCGTAACTCAAGAAACGACTCGTAGCAATGGATCATAGTAGTCAAGTCCAAAATGCTAAGTATTTACTATAAAAGCTTGATTACGACTCGTACGTCACCCTACGAGTCATACCTACGAGCTGTATTTGTTGCCAGTTGGATTTTCTATTTTATTTTAAAGTTCTTTTTATAAATAGTATAAATTGTTTAAGATAGAGTTTTGAAAAGCGATTTGGGAGATTACATTTTACAAAAGACAACTTTGAATATTCTTAGAGGCTATTTTTCTAGGGTTTAGTGTAGATTTTAGAATTTTACTTTGAAGAACCATTTTGCGAGATTTGAAATTACTTATACTCAAACTCCATTAATTCAAGCTCATTGGTTTTAACGTCAAGGTGGTTTTCTTCTTCATAGTTTTTGGGTAATCTCTCAACCATGTTCATTATATGCATTAGTTATGATTTTTCCCTAGCCATGAGTAGCTAAGAACCCACAACATGGAATTATGGGAACCATGAAGAGCTGACTTTAAATAACCCAGATTTTTGTGCATTTCTTTCGTTGGGTATTTGCATGTATTATCTATTTCCTTTCATTTTGAATATTGTTTGGTGGTGGCCAAAGCCAAACCCTACCTAGTGTCATGATCCCGACCAAGGTAGTGATGAATAGGAAAAAAGAAATGGATGAAATGATTTGATTGATTTGTTCTCGTCTAATCAACCAAACCTTACCAATGGGAGGTTGACTGGGACAATGGATAACTGTAAGTCGGAACACCATGGTTGCCGACCAAGTGCCATGGTGAAATTCGACCTTCACCTTCACAAGAGGGCCGGAAGAACCTAAGTTACCG
Organism: Solanum clarkiae; assembly: GCA_011800125.2. Lineage (NCBI taxonomy): Eukaryota > Viridiplantae > Streptophyta > Magnoliopsida > Solanales > Solanaceae > Solanum > Solanum clarkiae. Next base: position 13,078 of record JAABOM020095292.1, read on the forward strand.
TCCGATATGCAATGTCTCAATTAGAGTTATGTTATCAAAGGTAATTGAGTTAACGAATCATGGGGAACACAATTACCAAGTTGTCCCTCAATTTGATTGTCTCTTTGCAATAGTTGTGTAGTGCTTTAAATTCTTTCACTTTAAATCGCAACCCCCCTCCCCATTCTAGAGAACATAACTGATTGATTCTTGAAATAATTGTTGGTGAGTCAATATGGTTAACCCCGTATTCCCTATAGGTTCGACCCTAACCTCTGGTAAGATTTATACTTGATAGGGACTGCTTTATTATTGGAGCGTGAACATCAATGGCTTGGGCAAATAAATCAGCAATGAAAAAAGAAGACATGCAAGATTTCTTACCCAGAAAAAATTGAAGAATAATGAAACCCTCTTTGCAATTAGAATCACAAGCTTAAATGATGAAATTAATCCACAAGTGAATCTAATCTCCCAATTTGAGTCTCCAAAGATAAACTCTAAAATTCTACTCTAAAACCTTTCTAAAATCTGTGTGCAATGTTGAATAATCAATGAACGCTCCTCCTAAAACCCTAAATATACTATTTATACTGTTTACAAAAAGGTCCTTAAAATAATTAGAAAATTTGGTCGGCATCTACTACACACGCAGTTACAACTCGTAGGGTGCCCTACAAGTTGTAGCTGGGCTTTCGTGGTCAGCACTTGGCATTTTAGATTTCAGTGCTACGATACACCTCTATGAGTCATAGTCTGGTCTACGACTCTTAGTGCCTTCTCGTAGTCCACTCTTGCATTTCCTAGTCTAATATTGATCACACACTATCGATTGCTACGAGGTCTCCCTTTACGAGTCATAGAAGGCACTATGACTCAAACATTGAGCTCGTTTGGCTAAACTTCAAATTTTTAAATTTTATTTTTGAACACTATTTTTTGATATGGGACTGCCACTCTGACTCGTAGTTTGGGCTACGACTCGTAATAGGGTCCGTAGGTCCTGAAAATCAGCAAAATCTCCAACTTTTCCCAAAATCAAGCTAAATTGTCTTTTCTACAAAAACACATAAAAATCATAAAAAGACACATAAAAGAACACATAAAATCCAAGGTTTTAAGAATCAAATGTGTTGTATTTTGACAACACATCAGACCTTTCCAAGGATCACACGTCTTTGAATATGCGGCCATTGAACTAGAGAGGCGAAATGGAGGAACTTCCAAAGTAAATGGAAAAAAAGTCAAGGCATACCTTGGAAATGCGGAATAGATAAAGACAGTGGAGGAATGGGATGTTAAGGAAGTCTGAGTACTCAAGCTATCTATGTCATGCCGCGACAATACATCAGGCGTTTCTTGGGAGGCAACCCAAGATGTACCTTGGTGCTTTGGTACCCAGGTATAGTTTTTGACCCTTTATCTTCTATTTTTGATTGATTTTGTGCATTAGGGAAAATGCACATCTTTTTCAATGGGGTGTGGGTAGTTATGGGCCTCAGTGAAGTCTAAGTAGCTTATGGTCCATAACTACCCCAATTTTTTATCCAAGGCTTTTCTTGCCTATGTTTTTTTTCCCTGTGGATATTTAATTTCTATTGAATTGACATATTTAGGATGTTTAGATAATATGTGTAGCATAGAATACTAATACTTGTGGCATATAGCATGTTTTTATGTTTTGTTTTGAAAAATGATACCCACCAAAACTTTTGATTAGAAGTTAGATAGTAACCATGCATATTTAGGTGTTGGACAGTATCTATTCTGATAAGTGATGGTAAATTGAGATAGAAAGCATGATCTGCGAGTCTTTTGTTGATAATGTCTGTTGCGTCATGTGAGTTGTGAGCTTATTTTGCCAGATTCATGTATTTTATGCTAATTCAGAAATTTCCCTGTTACTCTAAGTTAGATTATAGATTGAATGGATTAGGAAAGGATCTTATTCCCTTGTTCTTAAATAGTCCACTTTAACCTAAAAATAACTAACCAAATGATGATATATCTCTTGTTCCAAACATTTGAGCCTTACATGTACCAATTCTTTTTAAACACCTAATTAACCTAGACTTATCTAATGAAACACCCTGAAATTGGCTCTGGTCTATCCTTGAACATTATGCACCTTGACTGAGACAAAAAGCCTAAGTTGGGGGTGTCTACCAAAAGTGACCTGGTTCAGAGGATAGATATTGTGCACCACAACACAGGCTAAAAGCCTAAGTTGAAGGTGGTTGGTGTAAGGATAATAGCACAAAATAAAGAGATGAGTTAGGAATTAACGAAAAAAGAAGAAAAATCATTTATCGGGTGCAAGAAAAATAAAAGATGCCTTAGATTGAGCCCAAAAAAGCAAAAAAAAAGTATAAAAACAAGGCAAAAAGCTGAAAAATGAAAAGAAAGTACCCAAAAAATCTTGAATAAGGAAAAAGGGAGAATAGGATGAAAATGACAGAGTTGGTGGGACAAGAGTGTAGAAAAATGTAGTTTCAAGGAGGGTCATTATTCATTATTTTCTAAAATATCATATCAATGCCCCATGAGCCTACATTACAAGCCTAGAAAGTCCTAAAGTGATCCTAGTCTAGTTAGTTGAAGGTCTGAGTCATGAGTTTAGGGGCAAGCCTATGGTATTAGTCATTATGCATGAATATCATTTGTGAGGGTGAGTCTTTTGGCATAGTCCCAAGGTTAAACATGAAATAATTATTGAGTGTCAAATATGAGACTTCTTTCTGTGAGGGGACTTGCATTGCATTATTAGCATTTGACTTGTTCAGTGATTGTGGATTGTTGATAGCCTCTTACTTGTAATAGTTGTGTTATCACATGCACTAGTTTGCATTGGTTTGCTAAATAGCTATTTGATCTTGTTTTGAAAAGCTGGTGTGGGTATCTGAGTTTGAGATATATATGATATATGCCATTGAGTTGAGTTCTGTATGTTACTATATTGTCTATATAGATTGAGTCGTTGCTTGAGGACAAGCAACAATTTTAAGTTGAGGGTGTTGATATGCTTCCAAAATACAACACTTTTGATGCTTAAGACTGTCACGACCCAAGCCTAGGGCCTAGACGTGACTGGCGAATAGGGAACATGAGGGAACCCCAAACAAGCCTCATAGCACATCATCACACATCCTTAGTTGCGGAAGCAAGTAAAGTGACAATAAGAGATAAATATTAAAAAAGGGGAAATGGGACAAAGGGTAAACTTCCATACCATCAACATCAAGAAACAAGAGAGTCAAGGCTCATAGCATAGATACATAGCATGTCCAATAACACCTCTACCACATAGATAAGAGAGGGGGCCAAGACAAGCAACCGGGCTCACCTTCATAGTCAATACATATGTAAGAGAAAGATAGTCTTAGAACATACAATGAGATCATAAGCAACATCCCCAGAATGGAGGACTTACTAACAAGCTTGAGTGAAACCGTACTAGCCACGTGGGTGGAGATGCTCAAGCGGGGCTCCGGTTCCTATATGGTAACATCATGTAGGCATAGAGTATGCATTAGTACATTTGAATATACTAAGTATCTGGGATACAATGCAACAAAAGATAAGCATCATAGTAAAAATGCATAGGGATAAACAATAGATAGCATATTAACAATATGGCATGTATGATTAATGCTTAAGTAAAGCATGCTTACATAGAACATAATATATATGTAAGAAGAGACCACTATTTACTGGTGGATCATCACACCCTACCACCCTTGGTGACAGGAGTAGAAACCCCCTGATAGGTTACCAAGGTACAAATCCCTCGATAGATTGGTGGATTGTTGCACCCTACCAATCGTGGTGCCGGTGTACAAACCCCCCATAGGTTGGTGGATCGTTGCACCCTACCACCTATGGTGCCGTAGTACAAACCCCCTGATAGATTGGTGGATTATCGCACCCTACCACCCATGGAGTCGGAGTACAAACCCCCCGATAGGTTGATGGGTATAAACCCCCAACAAGGTTATCCGATGCGCAACCCTCGAGTAAGGCATGGTCACATTCCAACACTATATAGAATAATTTCATTTATACATTCATCCCTCTCATTATCATATATTCATAATACACATACATACATTTCATCATCATTTCATCATCATATAGCCATTCAAATCATAAGACAGGCATTAGACCCTCAACTCCTTAAGAAACCATAACTGGACATTTTATCAAAACTTAGAGGGTGTGTAGTGCTAGTGTAAAACCATATAACTCAAGAGTGAAATCATGCTAGAAAATTCAATGTAAAACCTTCAATATATACTTAGTAGCACCCTCAAGTAATATACATCAAAACCCTTCATCAAATCTTTCAACAGATCTTAGATTCATAGCTCAAAACATAGTAAAACAGTCACAATTTCATAAACCCCAACATAGTGTGTAGTGATTTTAAGAAATAAATAAGTCTCATGAGTAAATCAACTTTAAATCATGAAAATTTAAGGCAAAAGGAAGCTTGGGTATCATGGGCGAAAGGAACCCATGAAAAAAACCCACATACCTTAGCTTTGGAGATGGGCTTGAGGAAGATTGGAGTTTGAGACTTAAAACTTGGTTTAATTCCTTAAGATCTGGAGAGGGTTTTGGCACTTAAATCTTGAGAGAAATATAATCCTAAGTGTTTGAGTAAGTATTTGGGAATACCTTCTATGATATAGAGGCAAAATATAGCTAAGTATAGGTATTTTCTTGTGTGGGAAGGCTTAGTCCCAAGACCTAAAAATCTTGGACCGAAATGAAATCACTGGCACAAAAATAAGGTAGTTCACTTCACAGAAGGAACGCACAGAAGACACTGGAAATTGCAACTTTGAAATTCAAAATTGTGAATCGTTCGCTCTAAAATCGGGGTTAGATCCTTTTCCCCCTAAATTTGACCCCCTAAACAACAAGAATATGAAGTTGAATTTTTGATATCACAAACGGATTTTGAGATATGTGGAAATTACATTTCCATGCACTTCTGAGGCACATTTTCTTTACTATAATGACCCCAAAAAGTGCCCGAAAATGTGCCTCAGAAGTGCCTGAAAATGTAATTTCCATATATCCCAAAATCAGTGTGTGATATCAAAAATCCAACTTCCTATTCTTGTTCAGGAGGTCAAAATTAGGGGGAAAATGGTCTAACCCCAATTTTAGAGTAATCGTATCGAAATTCGAAATTCCTAAATTGCAATTTCTAGAGAGCAAAGAGTGCCCCTTCCGCGACATGCCTCTGCCTTATTTTGTGACTGTTTTTTAAAGTTCGGTCCAAGACTTTTAAGTCTTGGGCCTAAGTGTTCCCAAGCGTGTTTTTGCCTATACTTAGTCATAGTTCACCCTCATACAACCCTAAGCATTCCCCAATACTCACTCAAACACTTAGCCATATTTTTCACTCCTAAATTCAAGTCTCAAAACCCTCATCCAGAACTAAGGATTTCCTTCAAGCTTCAAGTCTCCATTTTCAATCTTCATCAAGAGCTTCTTCAAAGCTAAGGTATATGGGTTCCAACCATTGGGACCTTCCACCCATGGTGTCCCAATCTCCTTACTACTCAATTTGCATGATTGAAAAGTTGATTTTACGATTGTCTTTTACTAGTATGAACATGTCTATGAATTATGTTAAAGCTGTGTAAAGTTATGACTGTTTTGCTATGTTTTGAGCTATAAATCTTGGATCTATTGTAAGATTTGATGAGGGGTTTTGACGTATGTTGCTTAAGGGTGTTGCAAGATGTTGACTGATGGTTTAATAATGGATTTTCTTGCATGATTTCATATCTATATTTCATGGTTTTATACTAGCATTACACACTTGTCAAGTGCTTGATAAAGTGCCGGTTATAGTTTCTTGAGGAATTGAAGGTCCAAAGCATGAGGTATGATATGATTGATGTTATGATGATGAAAGGAGATTATGTAAATGATAAAAACAATACCCTAGTTACTCTTCTTACTAGTTTCACACACTTGTCTTAGTTTAGGATTTCTTTTTGCAATCTTAACCATCTCCCTTCAGGAGATAAGCAGGTTAATTAACTCAAATTGCTTAAAATTACTCTAATTCTACCATATTCCCTGTGGTATCAACCCTAATCTCTCTTAGGTTATATAACTTGACAACAACCAATTTAACCTTCAAAAAGAAGGTGTAGCTTGGGTGACATCAAGACTTCGGTGTCGTTGCCAGAGAATACGGCTAGACTTATTTAATATGAGTAATTCGATAATTAATCCTTATTTTTCTCATTCTACATTCTTGTTGTTTTTGTTTTGTTTCAGCATGGAGATGTAGTGTATGCACAATACTCAAAGTTGGGCATTCCCTTGACTTTGTTTGACCCAGAAATCTAGAGGACACTGGGAAGAATGGTCCAAGACAACAAGAATAACGCTATAGATAATGCAGTGAATGTAGCACTGAACTAGAACCAGAATGAGAATGATAATAACCCACATCCGCTTGAGGATATTGATCCACAACCATAAGATCTCAATGTCGAAACTCATATGTGGAATCAATATTGGATTAATCCTATGATTGATGGATGTCACTAGAGCTATATGTGTTACCGCCACTATCGGATGACATAAAGTTCACTTTTTTGAGTGGGTTACTTCAAATGCTAGAGAATAATGAGTTGTTCATGGGCCTACCATCAGAGGATCTGCATAGACATCTGCACAATGTTGTCTTTGTCTGTAAGAGTGTGATGGGAAACCAGAATCCGTGTATGGATGTTGTTGGGCTCCTTATCTTCCCATTGTCTCTAACAGGCAATGCAACATTATCGCTATGCGAGCTCCCACAGAGTTTGATGACTAGTTGGGCTGAATTGCATAAGGCTTTTTCGAAGAGGTTCTTCCCAAGATTGAAGAAGCTAAAGTTGAAAGACCAAATCAACAACTTCGAGCAACTTCCTGGTGACTCAATCAGTATCACATGGGAGAGGTTCACAAAGTATCTAAGAAGTGTCCTTGACCACAAGATCGTCAATTATGCCTTAGTTGAGATCTTCTATCGATCCTTGGACGAGAATAGCCTAGCATGTAGTTGATACAATCATGGGAGTCTCATTTCTAGATCTGCCATTTTCGATGAATGCTGAGAAGTTGGAAAAGGTAGTCAAGACGAATCGTACATAGGGAACGAGGGATAAGTCGACAACAAAGAGATCTTGCACAGTCAGTACTAATTTGACGCAAGAAAAAAAATAAGGATACGATACAAGAGATTGCTTGGATTACTACCACTGCGGAGTTATTGATGAAGTAGAATTAGTAACATGTTAATCAGTTGCTCAACAGCCTTCACAAGCACCCATGTACAAGGAGCCTTATTATAAGGACACTTGCTTCATCACTGATCAAATGGGGGGTGTTTCCGAACCAACGCCAAAGGGTCAAATCAGGACTATTGGCCCAAGGTCAAAGAAACTAAGATCAGAAACTATAACAGGGATGGCGCCTTCAGAGATAACAATCAAGGAGGTTACTACGATAAAATCAGGGGTCAGGACAGAGATGCTAATTGGGGACGCAGAGATGGTTACAAAAATAGTCCGTATGTTCAACCACAATAACCAAGATGTGAGTGTTGGTAGCTCTAGGGTTAAGGAGATGTTCGACTGTCTATTGAAGAAGGCTGACACAAAGGATGAGACCTTGAGGGGGATAAAGTCTAAATCTCCAATATTAATTAGAAAATCAATTCTTATTCTGTTGCTATCAAGCAGCTGGAGCAATAGTTCAGTCAAATACCAACTCAACTCAACTAGCGATAGAAAGGATCATTGCCCAGTAACATAATTCAAAATCCAAAGAATGAGGGGCAGCATATGGCAATGAATACGCATGGTGGAAAACAGACCATTGACCCTCTGATTCCTATTGATAATGATGTTGTTCGTGAGGAGATAGTTGAGGTCAAAGATGCAGAGATTGGAAATAATCATGCCCAAGATAGGGTGAGTGATGTTGCAGAGAGGACACAGAAGTTGCAGCCCATTCCTAGACCTCCTCCTCCCTTCCCTTAAAGGAAAAAAGGAGGAGAAATGTAAATAAGTACTTCCTCTCCATGTTGAAACAACTCTTCATCAACATTTCTCTCATTGAGGCATTAGAGAAGATGCTAGGATATGCAAAGTTCATAAAGGACCTGGTCATAAAGAAGCAAACTGTAAGCCAGGTGTTACGACCCAAGCCTAGGGCCTAGACGTGACTGGTGAATGGGGAACCCGAAGGAACCCCAAACAAGCCTCATAGCATAACATTACACATCCTTGGTCGCGGAAGCAATTAAAATAACAATAAGGTATAACCATAAACAAGGGGAAATGGGACTAAGGGAGAGGTAGAGAAAGAGAGTAATACTTAAATACCATAGATGAGTCAAGCTCAAGCGTAATACACAACTTGTCCAACAACACCTCTAAACATAGATCGGAGCGGGGCTAAGACAAAGCAACTGGGCTCACCTCGTAGTCAAAATAGAACATAATAAAAGTGTCTCAATACATAATAAGAGAAACATGGACTTGGTTCCTCGAAGTGGAGGACTCACCAACTAGCTTGAGTAGGACCGAATTAGCCACGTGGAGAAGGAGGAGGATCAACTTGGGCTTCGGTTCCTACATGGTGATATCATGTAGGCAAGAGTATGTGTTAGTACATTGAATGTACTAAGAATGAAGGATGCAATGCAACAAGAGATATGTATCATAATCAAAATGCGTAACAATAGGCAATAGGCATAATATAACAATATGGCATGAATGATCGATGCATAAGTGAAACATGCTTAAGTAAGTCATGCTCATATAGGATATCATATGTGTAGAAGAGACCAAGCTAGATTTCCAAAGTACAAACCCCTTTGTAGGTTAGTGATGATATCACCCATCACCCTAGTATGTGAGGTACAAACCCCTAATCAAGGTTAGTGATGATAGAACCCATCACCCTAGTTGTGAGGTACAAACCCCTCACCAAGGTTAGTGATGATACTCATTACCCTAGTGGTTGAGATGTTAACCCCTCAACTAGGTTACCAGGGCTCTTAGTCCCCTCGGATCGAGCATGGTCTAATGCAACACTTTATATAGTATTCATCATATATGTAAGCTCATTTCATCATAATATAGCCATTCATATCATGTCCCATGCTTTGGGCCCTCAATTCCTCAAGAAACCATAATCGGACATTTTATCAAACACTTGGTGGGCGTGTAATGGGGGTAAAAGCCAAGCAATTTAGAGATGAAATCATTCAAGTAAATCCATTGCAAAACCATCAATCAACACCTTGTAACACCCTCAAGCAATAAACGTCGAAACCCCTAATCTAATCTTACAATAGATCCAAGATTTATAGCTCAAAATAAAGCAAAACAGTCACAACCTTACATAGTTCATAGATATGTTCATAATAGTAAACCCATTTGTAAAATCAACTTTAAATCATGCAAATTGAGAAAAAAGGAGATTAGTACACCATGGGTGGAAGAACCCAATGCCTAAAACCTACATACCTTAGCTTTGGATATGAACTTGATAAAGATTGGAGATGGAGAATTGAATCTTGAATGAAATCCTTGATGAAATCCTTAAGATTGGTCTTGAGTTTTTGCGACTTGAATTTAGGGTGAAATATGAATCTAAGTCTTTGGGAGGATATTCGAGAATGTTAAGGATGCATGGGGGAACTTAGGCCCAAGACTTAAAAGTTTTGGACCAAAAACTAAAACTGGACCATTTTAACACATGTGAGCGTCACCCAGGTAACGCGGAAACAGCACTGTTTTGTGCCAACTTGAAAAATCATAATTCGATACGATTGCTTAAAAATTCGGGTTAGACCTATTTCCCACTCAATTTGACCCATGAACAAGAATATGAAGTCAAATTTTTGAGATAATGAACGGATGTTTAGATATATGGAAATTGCGATTCTGGGCATTTCTAAGGTACATTTTCGGGCACTTTTGGGGTCATTTTAATATCTCCCCCTTGGGAACATTCATCCCCAAATGTCAAAGATACTTACAAGAGAAGGATAATCGTAAGCAGATCCACCGCAACAAGAATGCAACAAAATAAAAACACCATTTTCGCAATCTCCTCATAAGCACCAAAATCGTCATGAACTTGTCAACATAAACATGAGTGCATGCAATGACATAGCGCTAAAATACAAGACTTCGAATCATAGAAATGGACTTGATGTATTATCATAAGCTTGAATAGAATGGAAGAGATATGAATATTTCTTCTCCATGCTTCCACCGGCTCCTTGAGAGACACATACGAATAGACGACTCCACCAAAAGGGCTTTGGCGAGCACCACATCACTATTAGTCAACTTCTTCACTCATCCACCCACACCTCCACTGGGACCCCTTTTCAAGCCAACTTATCCTCCACCTCACCCATAACTTCAAAGAGTCTATAGCACTAGAGTCACCAGTACCTCCCCTCAACCTAGAAGCATGACAAATCGAATAAACCATGCCCCCACCATAGGCAATTCCCAAACTTATGCAACCTTACCAACCTCCATCTACACTCTATAAGGACTCACAATCCTCAAATCAATTTTCAACCTTAAATATACCTAACCAACTTGGTACCATAACCACCATCTCCCCCTTAGCAGACGACCTCCACTCTATCATCATCTCACCCAAAACTTCCAACTCTAATAAGGAGGAATCAAGGCCTTGCCTAATCAAGACCTCTTAACCCAAGAAGATTTCGAACCATCGAAATTGCTACACTACCATGCTCAACTTCCCTCAACCTAACTTCCAATCTAACCAACAGATGGACCCCACTAGTCTCTTCTTTGCCACCATCATCAACACATGCTAGGCTACCTAGAGCACTGACCGCAACATTAGCCTTACAGGGGTAAATAATGCACACTCATTCATAATCCTTAAGGAAGTCTAACCACCTTCTTACTATCCATAATGCACACCTATCATATTTAGCAAACAACCTATCATCCTCCAAGACTTACAAGACTACCCCCAAATGATTCACAAGCTCTAAATGAATCAATACCTTATCACTAGAGATCACCACAAACCTATCAAAGTAAGGTTTTAAGACCCTATTCTAGAGACCCATAAACATAGCCAATGCATAAATTAACAAACAACTCCACCAATACTAATAATGCTTATTTGGGGACAAAGCTCCAACCAAAGATCTATCTTAGAGAAATAACTATCCCATTGTAGTTGACCGAATAGATTGACCTTGCTCAACCATGATATTACACCCTTATGGGTTCTACACTCATTGGAAGCATGCTATGCAAGTAGCCCAAACTACCTAAGACCTCTTACACAAACTAAGTCCAACCGAGACCACAAGACAAGACTCTACGCAACGATAACATTAGGCAACCATTATAGATCTCTTCTATTTACTATAAACTCACGCAACTATCCAGGACACACACATGAATCCTATTAGCACAAAGGAATCGCACAAGAGATAGAAACTCCTGAACAAATCAAATCACCCTACTCAAACGTCGATCACAACATTGGCCTTACTTAGGGTCAACTAAATCATAGGAGAAGTAATAGAAGATAACCTATTCATAACCTCTGACATTAGCTGTTGAGCCCAAGAAGCTCCTAATATCCGATCAGTTCAAGGATATAGGCTAATCTCTGATCACCTTCGTCTTCCTAGGGTCCACTTTAATACTATCACCCGGCACCACACGACCTAGGAAGGCAACCTCTTACAACCAAACTCCCACTTCTCCTATTTAGCATCTAACTTTCTTCCTTAAATTTTGTAGTACTACCCTCAAATGACTCAGAAACACTACCTCATTAGGGAAACGAACCATCATATCATCACCAAAACCACCATAAGCCTATTAGAGTAGGGATAAAGGATCTTAATCATGAGACTTATAGGCATAATTGGTGTACTAGGCAAACGAAAAGACACTTCCCCAATTTCAGAATATCGAAAAGGGACATTCAAGGCCTCATCTACCACCACCAACAATTCCATAAACAAAACAACTTAGGTTCAACACCTCAAATTCTCACAAGAAGATAAATGTAACCCCTTGGAGACCAATTATACCTTAAGACATGAAATGGACCCACCCCCCTTACTATCACTTGATCACCACATCATGACTCCTCCACTCAAGGACGGGTTCATTAGGGAATTGGGATCTAATTCTATGGGTCCTACCATCCACGAAGACACAACATGCAAGCATTCATTCCTTCACTAGTGTGATATCAAATCCACCACGCCAACTCCAACAATCCATAAAGCAAGACATAAGGCAATACAAACCCGAATCAACACCTATGTACCTTCTAGCAACAATATACTCAACAAAAGGATAGAAACCAAAGGTCCACAAAACAACATGGGCACATAAGAAGCCCCACTAGCAACCAAAAAGAATAGAGAAGAAATAGTGGCACTCTGGGCCATCATGCAAGCACATCAAAGCCAAAAGAAAACTTCAACACACCGGTAGCAACATCGGGTGCCTCATCCCCTCCTAGAGCCTCTTGATCAAATTCCCAACTTTACTCTTATATCGACCATATGGGCAACCCAAAATTCTATGGCTTATCTCACCACACCCAAAGCATACATTTGTGTCCCTCCAACACGAGCCACCATGGTCCATCCAACACGTAGGGCACTTGGGATTATCCATTCCCCTACCACCTCCTTTACTCTTACAAGGATAATCTTTCATTTTATGCCTCTCTTCATCACAACGGAAACAAGTACTGGTGTCCTTCAAACATAGGCCTCATGAATCTTACCACATGTTAGACACATAGCATCACCTCTATCTTTGGGACTTTGGAACTTTCCTTTAAAATGTGCCTTCTTGGCCTCACTACCTCCCCTCTCACCATTATATGTCTCGGGAGCACTCACTTATTTGTCGAGGTGGGTTGCCAATTTTTGCCGCCGCTTTGGCCACTTTCCATAAAGCACTGCAAATCTCCGCATTCACCATAGCACCATCCTAAGTAGCTTGAGACATCCTGAAATATAATGGTTAGGGGTTAGCAATAAGCCCTAGGGGATCTAACGCTATCGTACGACATAGATTATGAAGAAGCGAAACATTTCCTAAAATGTCTCACGGTCTCCTATTCATAGTTGTGGTGCACAACACAACCATGTATAAGACTCTAATCGACGCAGTGTGTTGGATACCGAGGATCTATCAACCTAGTGCTCTGATACTATTGTTGTCACTACCCAAGCCTAGGGCCTAGACATGACCTGCGATCGAAGGAATCCCAAACAAGCCTCATAGTATATTATTACACATCTTTGGTCGCGAAAGCAATTAAAATAACAATAAGGGATAGGCATAAACAAGGGGAAGTGGGACTAAGGAGAGGTAAAGAAAGGGAGTAATACTTAAATACCATAGACAATTCAAGCTCAAGCATAAAACATAACTTGTCCAACAATACCTCTAAACATAGATAGGAGTGGAGGCCAAGACAAAGCAACTGGCCTCACCCTCGTAGTCAAAAAAAAGATAAGAAGAGTGTCTCAATACATAATAAGAGAAACATAGATTAGGGTCCCCTAAGTGGAGGACTTACTAACTAGCTTGAGTAGCACCGAACTAGCCACATGGAGGAGGAGGATAATCAACTTGGGCTTCGGTTCCTACATAGTGATATCATGTAGGCAAGAATATGCGTTAGTATATTGAATGTACTAAGTATGTAGGATGCAATGCAACAAGAGATAGGTATCATAATCAAAATACGTAATAATAGGAAATAGGAATAATGTAACAATATGACATGAATGATCAATGCATAAGTGAAAATGCTTAAGTAACTCATGCTCTTATAGGATATCATATGTGTAGAAGAGACCAAGCTAGATTTCCAAAGTACAAACCCCTTGGTAGGTTAATGATAATAGCACCCATCACCCTAGTATGTGAGGTACAAACCCCTTACTAAGGTTAGTGATGATAGCATCCATCACCCTAGTGGTTGACATGTTAAACCCTCAACTAGGTTACCCGGGCTTTTAGTCCACCCAAATTGGGCATGGTCTAATGCAACACTTTATATAGAATTCATCATATACATAAGCTCATTTCATCATTATATAGTTGTTCATATCATGTCCCATTCTTTGGACCCTTAATTCCTCAAGAAACCATAACCGAATATTTTATCAAACACTTGACGGGTGTGTAATGGGGGTAGAAGACCATGCAATTTAGAGATGAAATCATTCAAGTAAATCTATTGTAAAACTATCAACCAACACCTTGCAACACCCTCAAGCAATAAACATCAAAACCCCTAATCCAACCTTACAATAGATCCAAGATTTATAGCTCAAAACATAGCAAAATAGTCACAACCTAACATAGCTTTAACATAGTTCGTAGACATGTTCAAAATAGTAAACCCATTTGTAAAATCAACTTTAAATCATAGTTCGTAGAAAAATAAGTAGATGCCTAATCAATGAGATGAAAAGAAAAATGATTTGAAAACAAAAGGGAAAGAGCTTAAAACAAATGAGATCAAGGCACCCAAAATAGCTTTGAAT
>JAABOM020095330.1:0-27673 GCA_011800125.2 Solanum clarkiae
TATATATATATATATATAATCTTGAAATCAACAAAATACTTTAAAAAAAACTTAAAAAATTCTTTTGTGCTTAAAATGAAATGACTTGCATTTTTTATTTGGAAAGTGATAAAACAACATTTTTGTATGAGAAAAATGATACACACTATTTTAATGATTTTGTATATGGAAATAATGCTCATGCTTTGAAAAAAAATATTTTTTTTTGAAGTAGCTTCTCCTTAAACACAAATATTAATTCTTTTTTTTTTTAGAAATATAATAAAAAGTTAATGTTACGGCAATAATTTATTTCTAACTAGAGGTGCCCAAACCAAAAAATCTATATTATTAGTAACTATGTGAGTCAAGAGTGATAACATATTTAAGTAATACAAACAAATTTCTATTGCAAAAAAAAAAAAAAATAACAGGCAAGTAATAAGAAATGAGTAGTTATGGATGACTCCAAGCAAGACTCCTTTGTTCGGCTTTGCTATTTGAGATAATCTAAGATATTGACTCTATATGCGAGTATGACAGTGTTAAGTCATGAGACTTGAATTTTCCAGGAGTCTTGAATTGAGACTCCATTTGCTCCCAAAAGGTTCGTACAAATAAAGAGACAAATATAAAGATTAGTAAAACATTCAACTTTCATAATATTAAATAAAATAAACATATAATAAAGAAAAGTCATTTGCATCAAATATATTATCTAGAAACAGATAAATAAATGAATAAGAAGTAAAAAAAAAATTTAAAATGTGAATGCCAAGTGAGGTTCAAGGAGACTACTACAAAATCTTTTGAACATAAAACAAAACTCAAGTTGCCGTACCCTTTAAGCTATAATGGTATCATATATGTTCTCAAACTAAGGACAGAAAAACTCTACATATAATTTGCATAACTGGGAATGCATAGGCTCATTACTAATACTTGACTTGAGTGAAACTTCATATAGCATTGATTGCTGTTAACTAAAAAATGACTTTGATTTGATGACATGAATATAATTTAAACTTAGTAGGAAATGGAGGGGATTAGAGAGGCAACTAAGCTTGACAAAATCAGGACATGGACAACATGTATTAGTAAGCAAACCAATACCCCAACTAAAGTGAACTTACAATTCAAACACATTAAAAAAGAAATTCATAAATGACTAAATCTGGACATATTCTGGACATGTATAAGAAAGCAAAAAATCCTCTCCATTAAATTTTGTTTCTTAGTAAAATGACTTAAAATAGAGAAGGCCCTAGCATCAAACAAACCAGAATTTTTAAATTCAAGTTTAACATGTGACTATTAAAGGAAAATTTTGAAATAAAGTTGTACACACTACGGTGAACCGAAGTCCAAAACATTATCATTTTTCAGTACAAAAAAATTGATAATACTCAAATATACGTACCACATGATACTTAACTATCAGATGTTTAAAAAACAACAAAAAAAATGGCTTAAAGAGAGATTGAGTGATTACAGCAAACCAAGAGAGCTTAATGAAACCACAACATGTTTTGGGTTAAAAAAAAAATGTAATCGAGAAGACTCTTAAGACAAAACTTTATACGTTACAGTGGGTTGACAGGCTCACCCTTTTTTAAGCTATAATATGACGATGAAGAGAACATAAACCTGACCCAATTTGACATAGATCACTGTAACTAACAACCCCGAACATAACATATGCAATTGAGAAGAATTCATGCTAATATGATACGAAAGCAAACAAGTACAAGCATTTGAGACTTAGACTTGATAAAAAGGTTCATATTCAGGTGGAAATCAAGCAGAATTTAAATGAAGTAGGGAGAACCTCGAAGAAACAGCAAATCAAAGTCGTTAACGACTCAAAATCGTGACCCAAACTCCATTAAACAAATTTAAAATAGTGGCACAAAGGGGCAAATAAGAGATAAACAAGTAACGAGCTTAAGCTAAGATTTACCTTGCTTTCCATGAACATGAAAAAATGTATCAGCAGCAATAAAAAGGAATGTAAACTAACAAAGATACTACGACATTTCGAGATCAAACAGTGGCTATAATAGCATAAAATCATGGGGAACTTGACTACGTTGGTCATAGATGGGTAAATGACTTCATTCCTGACACGACTTTCCGAAAGAGAAAGAAAAGAAGCAATTCCTACGCAATTCAAGCCCTATAACAGATTCAGGTGGCAAGGGAACCAAGATCTAATTCTTTTCTTATTTCCTGGTTATTTAAAGAAAATGCGAGCAGTGGTTTAAAGGAAAAAAGTAAACTGGACAGAGATCACAACTAAGACGTCTAAGCGACATGGCTGTAAATCTGGAAAGAAATGGAAACTAATGCCCTAAAGAAAAATATTGAATTAAGAAACCCAAATGATATCCTAAAGAAAAGTATAAATAAGAGTGGAAGCTGAACTCAAATTCAAGAACCAGTAACTTGAAGGTGATTCAAATCTTTTACTCAAAAACCAGCTAAAACAACACAAACCAAACTAACCAGTCTCGAGCATGATGACATCCAAACCAAACAGTGAAACAGGTTTGTGTTAATGAAAGATTTAAGCAAATACAGAATTAAAAACTTGTGAGTTAAAGCATACATGTAATCAGTAGTGTCCTGATATCAATCAACCAACAACTAGATTTGGAGATCAATTAGGCAGTTTGTGAAGAGCAAATGCAAATAGAAAGACCTAAAACGACATGACAGGCCACGGTCCAAGATATTGAAGTTTGAAAACCAACTGAGATGCAGTAAGATTATTTCAAGAAGTGTGAAAGTAGCATTAGATCAAAAATACTTTTCAGAAATTGATAAACATCAGCAAACATAGTGCTAAGTGGTCTTTAACACAGTGCAACAGGATGAGACATCTCTTGTCGCGATTGAAAACAACAATAATGACTCTGTTTCAGCAAATAATCCAATCCCAGCAGTGAAGAGACAAAACCAAAAACAGGACCAAGCTTCCTCAATGTTCAGAAATTTCCAATACAATAAGCAGAGCAGATGCGCATTCAAACGAATAAAGCCGATTAGGAGCATATGAGAAAGAATTTCCAGTGAATATGGTATAATCAGCCCTCCAGTATATTCAAACTTCCAATAAATGAAAATGGTTGAAGCTAGAATACTAAATGGAATACTCAACTCAAGTTATACAAGCAAAACAAAGACACATAAAGTTCCATTACATTCCAGTGTATTTAAGCCAGATGTAGAGCATTTTCGACAGTTTCAACAATCAGAATCACATCTTTGGGCGATTAAGTAAACACAAAGCAGGAACAAAGAGAAAGACAAAACACGAATTACCTTTTTTGACGCAGGAACTGGAACGGGACGAACTGGGTTAAAACCTTTCACCACTCAAATGGGCTTCAACAAATCTGACTCTTGGAAACCAGAAGTTCTAGGCTATATAAAAAAACTCTGGAATCGACCTAAACTTTCTGGAAATCACTTTTTCCCTAAAGTAAAATTTCAATGCATTTTTAGAGTGCAAGAATGGTTCTTTTCGTATGTTTTCTTGATAGTAATGACGGCTCCATAAAATGGAGGAAAGGAGGAAATTTATAGGCGAGGATTAGAGTAGAGTTGAGAACTTTTCAATTTTTGAAATTCAAAATCCTCTTCGAATCCAAGAAGAGGCTGAAAAGTAATCGGGCAAATCTTGGGTGATCTTTGACAAATTCATACCGTGCGTCGCCGGCGTGATTTCTGGAGATTGTGTTGGGTTGCGTCCGGTATTGGAGAAGAAGGGAGGGTGTGCGCGTGAGTTACCTGAGCATATATGTATAGGCGTTGTGGGTGTGTGTTGTATATGTTAATGTATTGATTGTTCTGGAAAAAGAAAAATAATTGGGCCGGGTTTTTGGAATTGAATTGGGCCAAATTAAGTCCAAAATGGACCAATTGGTCCGAAAAAGCAAGCAAAAATGGGTTTAAGAGGTAAGGGTATTAGAAATTTGGCCAATTCTATAGCAATCTTAGCCACATTAAAATTAAAAGTGGTGAATTATCCTAAAATATGAATAAGATGAATTTTATTAATTAGTTGACAAACTTCTTAATTCCAACAAAATGCAAAAATTTTGGATCACAAAAGGTGATTAATCAAATGGTATAAAATAGTTCACGAATTATAAAATAAGAAAAATTATATATGAAAATCACTTACAAAAAAATTTGAATTTTTTAAATGTTAATTACTTTAAATTATTTGAAATTTAAGAAGCTTGACAATTAATTTATATTGTGGGAGGTTAAAAATTGGATGTCAACATAGGGTATTCAAACTATATCTTGATATGTTCGTGATTGTGTTTATTGATGATATTCTGGTATATTCTACAAATAAAGAGGAGCATGCTAATCACCTTAGAGTGGTTTTGCAAACGCTCAAAGACCATGAGTTGTATGCAAAATTCTCAAAGTGTGAGTTTTGGCTCAAGTCCGTGGCTTTCTTAGGCCATGTGGTTTCGGGATATGGTATTCAGGTGGAGACTCAAAAGATTGAAGTGGTTAAGAATTGTCCTAAACCGACTTCTCCGATAGAAATAAGAAGTTTTTTGGGTTTGGCAGGCTACTACCGCAGATTTTTTGAGGGCTTCTCTTCCTTGTTAGCACCATTGACTAAGATGACTCAGAAGAAAGTCAAGTTTCAATGGTCTGAGGAATGCGAAAAGAGTTTCCATGAGTTGAAGACTAGATTGACTACATCCCTAGTGTTGACTTTGCCTGACGGGACAGGGGACTTCGTGATATACTGTGATGCATCAAGAGTTGATTGGGTTGCGTACTTATGCAGAGAGGAAAGGTGATAGCTTATGCTTCCAGACAACGCAAGATCCTCGACAAGAACTATCTGACTCATGATCTCGAGTTGGAAGCAGTGGTATTCATACTTAAGATCTGGTGTCACTACTTGTATGGAGCGCATGTGGATGTGTCCACTAACTATAAGAGTTTGTAATACATGTTTAGTCAGAAAGAGCTCAACCTGTGGTAGAGGAGATGGTTGGAATTGATAAAGGACTATGATATGAGCATCCTTTACCACCCAGGTAAAGCTAACATTGTTGTTGATACTCTTATCATGTTGTCTATGGGTAGCACTTCCCATGTGGAGGAAGGGAAGAAGGAATTGGCTAAAGAAGTTCATAGATTGGCTCGACTAGGGTGCAACTTGAGGAGAATAATGAAGCAAGGTCAGTGTTCAGAATAGGTCTGCTTTATCCTTAGTGTCAGAAGTGAAGGAGAAGCAAGACCAAGACCCTGTCTTGCTCCAATTGAAAGAGGCGGTTCACAAGCATAAGGTTATGGTTTTCTCTAAAAGGGGAGATGGGGTATTGAGATACCAGGGTAGATTTATGTGTGCTTGATGTTGATGGTGTTCGAGATAGGATTAGGGCTGAAGCTTATAGCTCTAAATATTCTATTCATCCTGGTTCCACCAAGATGTACCACGACTTGAGAGAAGCCTATTGGTGGAATGGAATGAAGAGAGACATTGTGATTTCATCTCCAAATGTCTCAATTGTCAACAGGTTAAAGTTGAACATCAGAGATAGTGTGGGTTGGCTCAGAATTTTGAAATTCCAGAATGGAAGTGGAAGATGATCAATATGGATTTCATCACTGGCTTACCAAAAACCCTAAAGCAACATGATTTGATATGGGTGATTGTTGATAGGATGACGAAATCAGCCCACTTTTTGTCGGTTAAGACAACTAATATAACTGAGGAGTATGCTTTGTCTATCATCTTGGACAGAGGAGCCTAATTCACCTCTCAATTTTGGAGATCTTTCCAGACAGGTTTGGGTATGAAGGTGAATCTGAGCATAGCTTTTCACCCTCAGACAGATGGGCAGGCAGAGCACACTATCTAGACTTTGGAGGACATGTTGAGCGCTTGTGTCATTGACTTCAAGGGTAATTGGGATAGCCATCTACCATTGATCGAGTTTGAGTACAACAATAGCTACCATGTCAACATTCAGATGGCCCTTATGAGGCGTTATATAGGAGGAGATATAGGTCACCGATTGGCTAGTTTGAGGTTGGTGAAGCGAAATTAATCGGACCTGACCTCGTCCACTAGTCTATAGGGAAGGTGAAAGTTATCAAAGAGAGGTTGAAGATAGCAGAGAGTCGTCAAAAGTCTTACACGGACATGAGGTGAAGAGACTTGGAGTTTGAGGTAGATGATTGGGTGTACTAGATGGTGTCACCCATGAAGGGTGTCATGAGGTTTGGTAAGAAGGGTAAGTTGAGTCCATGTTTATATCGGGCCATATCAGATCTTGAGGAGGATTGGGAAGGTCGCTTATGAGTTGGACTTGCCTTCCGAGTTAGATGGAGTTCACCCGGTGTTTCATGGTCAATGCTAAAGAAGTGTTTGGGAGATCCTGCTTTGGCAGTCCCCGTTGAGAGTATGGGAGTTGAGGGATAGCTATCCTATGATGAAATTCCAGTCTAAATCCTTGATCGACAAGTTTGCAAGCTGAGGAACAAAGAGATAGTCTCCATCAAAGTCTTATAGAGGAATCAATTTGTCGAAGAAGCTAAGTGGGAAGCTGAGGAAGTGATGAAATTCAAATACCCACATCTATTTGTGCCGAATGATGATAATATTTAAGGTAATGTCCCCATCCTTACAACTATTGAAATTTCTTCCTTTAAGTAGGTGTCTCATTCCGATTCTATTCCCAAGTCAAGATTGAGATAGATGAGTAATGGATAGTTGAGAGTTCGAGAGTTCCTGAGTGAGGGATGGGATGAGTTTCGAGGTTACTAGTGCTTTTATTCTACTTTTACTCAGCATTCGAAGATGAATGATCCCAAGGGGGAAGATAATGTAATACCCCGTAAAATTATCGAAATTTCCCTAAAACGTAATCGTGCGCACAACGTATCTTCCAAAGCTCTAATGAGAATTTTGAGATTAGATTTGCGATCAACGCTGAAAATCGAGTGGGAAAATGGTCTTGACTCGATTTAAGAGCAACTGGATCAAAAAATATTTTTCACTAATTCATGGCAAAACAGTGTTGATTTGCACCCCTGGCGCGGCGCGGAGGGGGCGCGGACTAACACTTCAAGTTTTTTTTTTAATTTTTGACGGGAATGGAATTTTTTGAAAATTCACGAAATACACTGAATCTCACCCTTGGCGTGTCATGAAGCATTGTACTGATTTTAAACTTTTATTTTTAAAATTTTGAAAAGAGTATTTTAGTCATTTGCAATATATTTTTAAGTCCCAAAACATACTTTTAAGCCTAAATTCGTACGAAAGGGTTTCAAAACCACATTCTTCTAAGTCTAAGCGTGGGTTCTGAAAGGAGAAGAAGAGATAGCTTGAGAGTTTCCAAGTTCAAGGCTAAGATTTCCTTAAAGATTTATACAATCTTTATCCTAGGTATGTAGAGGCTACCCAGAACATGGAATTGTTCTTCTGTGTGCCCCAATATATATAGTAGGTTTACAATTGACAGTTAATGGGTCTTGAGTAGTGATTTCTTGAAGAACTTCTAGAGCATTATCCTTGTTTCTTGAACATTATCTTTAATTTCTATATATCATCTAAAATTGATGATCATCATACATTTATTCACCGTTTATGTATATTATTGTGTGATTGTATACCTAAATTGCATGATTCCCCTTGCTTAATACTTCATGAATGAATATAGGGGTAATGTCTAGAGCCTTGATTGTCTGAATATGTAGATTGTTGGAGTCTGAGTCATGAGATGAGGGTGTTGATGACTGAAGCTGATTGAATTAGTGTTCTTAGAGACTAATGACACCGAACCTTAGTTTTGAATGAATAATCTTACTCCTTGAGGTGATAGATGATGAGATAGACTGAGTGTTCTTGCCTGCAGGGGCTGAGTGATGGAAATCCTTGATGTACTGATAGACTTATGAGATTGTTGAGTTCTGGGAGGAGTATTAGCACCGAAATAGGTAAGAGTGAATCCCACTCACACTCATTAACTACGTGGCTATCGTAGGAGAGGATTGGACCATGAAAGCGGATGTTTCCTTAACCCCGCAGAGGGCTGGACAGACTTCTTTTGGGATCCCCGACAGAATCGTCCCTTACCTCGACAAGGTACTGGACGGATGTGGCAAGGACATCTCTTCGTTGTATCATGACTGGCTCATAGGTGGTGGTTGTCAGTTATAGAAACTCCCCAATAGGTTTCGTGATGATAGTACTCTGATGTTGATTTGATAGTGTGATGTCTTGATGAATAGTGATAGGATAGAGCCTGTGTCTTACTCTGAGTCAAGGATGAGTGATTAATGAGCTATTGTCATTGTGTAATGTTTATTTTAGCCCATTTTACATATAGTACATTCCACGTACTAATGCTCTTTGGTGCTAAATCATTTTATGATGCAGATTCTGTAGACAAGGGACTTCAGTAGGTGAACTGTTGAGGTCTAGAGCTCAGTGATCGAGACATGGTGAGTCCTCCCTTGCTTTCCAGGGACATATTTATCTTTCATTTATTTCGGGTTATTTCATTTGACTATGGTAGCCATAGCTTATCATGGTACCTTCTTAGAGGTTAGCCATACAGCTTAATAGACATGGATAGTTGACAGTTGATGTTGGAATTGTTTCCCCATTTTCTTATTGTTATTGAGTTGCTCTCTTATTTCGTTCTCTTTATGATGGATTGAGTTGATACCCATTGATAGTTATTTATTCATTGTCTTCCGCTATTGAATGGATTGAATAAATGCAATGAGACTAGGTGGTATACTTGGGGATTAACAATAATCTCCGAGTGCCAGTTACACCTAGGATACCCTCGGGGGGCATAATGACTGAGTCAATCATAAATTAAAAAATATTCATTTTGCATTTAACATCATTTTTTTTTGCAGGCTAATTTAGAGGTATAGTCAAAGTAATGTAAGACTCCATATATTACCCCACTTAAATTGATCAATCACTTGATATGTGAGTTTTATTATGTTATTTTCTTTTTTCTTCTAGCAAATTCACACATTTATGATCTTTCTTCATGTAATAGAGCTGTATTTTTCATGAAGTATGACAATAAACTATTATAATCTCACAAATGCTTGTGTTATCTTTCATAATCTAATTATATGCGTATAATTTAATAAATATTTCTTCTGTTAAAATTTACAGATGATAGAATTAATAATTTTGAATCAGATAAAGAAGACATAGGTACATATATATGTAATTATGATTTGTATATATCAATTGAATATTTAAATAATAATTATTTTTTGTAATGAATAATTACTATTTTTTTGTAGGTGTACATTATGATATTGATAATGATCTACTAACCATTCTAAGGAAGGCATATGTTGATTAAATATCTCTATAACTTTTAAAGAACACTATTCTCATTCGACAACAACTTCTTGATATGTATGCATTTGTAAAAAGGTCGAGACTACTATTTCTTTAGAAAAAAGCCTGAAACTATAAGACATTAAATATTTGGCAATCATGTGTCAACATTTAAATTATTTATTGTAACAAATTTTATTAAAAAGGAACTTTATCAAGTTTAATACTTGATATAATATAAGAATAGCATATTTATTTGAAGTCGTTAGAGTATACTTTTGCAATTCAATGATAATAATATTTTCATATGATCTGTCTTACAATGATAATAATGATAATATTTGTATTTTTTTCTCTTTAAATTTAATGTAACACATTGCACTTCTATATTTTAAAAGTACTTATACTAATTAGCATGGTATACATGTGCAACGTACGTGTTCGAAAACTAGTGTACATAAAAGTTGGCCCATCTCAAGATACCTAGCACAACATTTTTATCATCCAGTCTTTGGGCAGAAATAATAACTTGTAAGTGGTACTCTTATACATAGTTCATAAATATTGCTTACTGGAGATTTAATACACTGCTAGCCTAGTAAACAACATGAAATTAAACAAGTGCACAAGGATTTTTAGGTGGAAAAACTCATTGCTCAAGGGAGGAACAACAACGACCTATCACCACAAGATTTCCCAAAACCAAATCCACTAATGAGCAAAGTAAAGAAATACAACATACATGTTATTTCTCTACTTTCCCACCAAAACTACTTGCACCCTAAGCACAACTAATGAGCAACAAAAGCCTACCTTAGTCTAATTCTCAAACCTTATGAAGTTAGACTAAAAACAAAACCAAGCCTTGAAACTAACAGACTATCTACAAGGTATACAGTACATAAACTACTAGTAACCAACACTAATCACTTACCTTTACAGTTCAGGTGTGATCTTACACTTTAAAACACAATACAACTACTATCAAACTAGAAAACTATAGAAGCCATCTATCAAGTTCCTCTTTTGGAGCAGTTGTATCTTCTAGCATAAGGAACCAAGGAATAACTTTCAACATAAGAATATTCAATGTAAATTATGCTTGAAAACTTAAGTTTATTCATTAGACAAGCTTCTTTAATTTTATACTGCTATCAGTACAGTGCATGGACTACTAGTCCTTCAGTATACTTCTGATAGACATTTCACCAACCACAACAGCTTTACCAGTTGTATTGCACGTTCAGCTTCAGCAAAATATTCCAATGGTCTACTTGGTCCTTGGCTTAGTTTGTTAATTATCAAAATTTTAAAAGTCATGTACTTAACAATTTCCCCCTTTTTGATGATAACAAACTATGTCCCTTGGTCCACCTGTTCCTCCAAACTTATGCTTCCCTTACCTGATGTTTTCCCTGAGTATCTGTTCCCCCGAGTATGATCTTCCCCCTTTTGGCATCATTAAAAGCATAACAATAAACTAAGAGAAGAATGATAATCACAAAATACCAAGTACGGGAGAATGCATAATATGAGCAAAAACATAGAAAATAAAGAACAGGAACCATAATAAGATATGCACAAGAAGAACCACTTTCATTCAGATCAATATCCCATCCATAACTGTCTGTTACAAAAACATGAAATGCCCAAGACCGGGCCGAGAACATAAGAACAAAAGATGATAAAAAACAAAGACCAAAGATAAAGACAACTGGGGGATCAAAGTAGGGAAGCCTAGGAACTAAAGGACTTGGGGGCAAAGGACTGGATCAATATAGAAATTCTTGCACTATAATCCCTATGTACCTCGAACAGTTGCTAAGTGAGAGACTTGATCTCCTTAGCTTGTTGTTCATGTTCCTTCTTTAGCTTCATCACCTCATTAGAACCAGGTCCTCACTAGAGCTTGTAGTCAGTTTAGCATTTAGCAACACTAGATCAGTATCCCGGTTCGCTAAGGCAACAGTCAATTCCTTACAAGGCTTCATTTTGATCTACCAAATCAGACATGGGGGACTTATTGGTCCCAGTCTTCATTTCCCCACACTTACATTCAGCTAGAGTGTTGAAACACAAGGACTGCTTAATGGTCCCTTTGATACCTCTGCTTAGTTCCACACCACTATACTCAAACACATGATTGAGTAAATATCCATAGGCCAGACCATGTTTGCCTTCATTCATATTGAGCACCTTATTCATATCCTCCATCATCAGTGTTGGTAGATTGATTTCTACCATAGTGCTCAATTTCTCCATCAGATACAGGTTTGCCATTGTGGCTATGGTCCTTTTCTCTATTCTTGGCAATAAAAATTTGTTGACAAACTAAAAATACAGTTGATATTGTCCCTTGAGAAGTTTCTTAGAGACTGCTAAGGGATTCAGGTTCTTTAGTTTCCCAACTTCCTCCAAGAAGTTCTTTGTGGGGGATTTATCAACAACTGTCCTAATACCCACATTCTCCACCTTCAAAATCTCACTCAAACTATCTTCATCTGCCCTTAAAAAAATTTCCCTAACATTTGTCACAAACCCACCATCCTCTTGGATCTTAAGGTTAAGGTAAAACTCCCTAACTTCCCACTCATGTAGGAATAGAACTGGCCATTCAAGCAAGTGGCCCCAATATTGAAATTCAATGGCATCAACACACTCTCGTATGCTTGAGCTGCTTTTAACCGTAGGTTCAAATACCCTTCCACGTAAAACCTTTTGTTTTCCCAACAAACCAATCCTCTGGTCCCTGATTGGAAATTTTTCAATTTTTTTCTTACTTGTGAACCTGGTCCCCTAGTGGAAGTAGGGTCGCTTCTCTTTCCCTTGACAGCACCCTTTTCCAAAGCCTTAGGGTCCTTTGACACTTCAGGTCCCTAACTCAGTTCACCCAGCTCTTCCTCTAAGTTAGTCTAGTCAACCTCCTTTTCTTCTTCAACATTGACAACCTAGTCCTCAGGTATGTCTTCCTCAATAACAGTGGTGTTCTTTTGCCTTTTCTTCATCACATGTTTTTGCTTGCTTGTAGCCATAACATCACTCAATAACTTCTTTTCAGTTCCCCTGGTAGTGTAATTTATGGTAAATACCACAGTCTCCTCAGTCATCTTTTTCTTACCTTTTGCCTTCCCATCTTGGTCCATTGTGGGAACAAAGACAGGAGGAGTATCAGGCTTCTTCATTCTCCAGGACAGTGGTACATTGTCATCCTCATCATCACCATCCACTTCCTCTTCCTCAGCTATATTTACCAGCATGATCTCACTCACTGGTGTTTAATCATACACAGGTATACCAGTGCCAAAGTGAGATCAAGGGAAATAGGTTCAATCCAGACTTTTTATTCTTTTTCCTTTAAACTTAGCAAACCCTTTGCAACTCATTCCGATCCCTCAGCTAGAATGTTAGACTCTGTCTCTTTGTCCTCTGTAAGATCACCCTCAAAATGTTTCTTAGATAGAGAGGATGATGTAGGTCCTATTAGAGAACAATTTCCCTATTCCTCTGTGGTAATGTGAGAGGGTTCTACGGACTTTTTATCAAGCAAGGCACTGGAGGATTCAATCTCCATGGGTGTAGATGTTAAAAGAAGTTGAATCGTTAGTGAGGAAGTTAAAAGGTTTTGGGTCAGGGGATGCAACTCTTTGGGCTTTACAGGTATGTGAATAAGGGTGAGAGGAGGTGTACTGATGTTGGATGAGGGAATGGAATTTGATTCAGTACCCAACTATGAAGATGAGTTCTCTGGACTACTAGTCATCATGAAAAAACAAAGTTTAACTCAAAGAATATGAGAAAACAAGAGGAATACAAGGTACAATTGTTGATGGCCTTTGGGAAAACCATGAATGAAATGACGGATGAAAATCATTTTAAAAATGGAGGGAAAAGAAGCATCCAGTCCCAGATTGGTCGTGACCTTCCATATATTGGGACGAAATGATGTTGGTTTAGAAAAGTTGAACCAACATGGCAGGTCCTGAGCATTCACATTAATGAAGTAAGAGATTATGAATAGATTACCAATCTAGTAGTGAGTCACGTCCTTGAGTGAAACCCATCCAGTTATTATCTTTAAGTCTTATGAAAATGTCAATTTCTTCTAATATGCAAAGTGCACAAATGCATTTAACTTATTGTGAATAAATTCTTAGATACCTGTTCAGAAATTTCTAGCCAATAATGTAAGAAAAAAATCACAATCATTTTGACTCTTCATGTTTCTACTTGATCAGCCCTAGCTTCAGCCTATTTCTTTCAAACTGGTCTCTGCAAAGAGGCTTACTGAAGATATCAGCAATCTGATCCTCGGTACTGTAAAACTTCATGCATATATTCCCCTTCTCCACCTAGGCCCTGAGAAAATGATGTCTAACATCAATGTGCTTTGTTCTTTTATGATGCATTGGATTCTTAGCTATGTTCAAAGCACTTGTATTATCACATATGAGGGGAATTGTGTCTGTTAGTACTCCAAAATCTTCCAGTTGTTGCTTAATCCATAGTAATTGTGAGCAACAAGCAGTAGCAGCTACATACTCAGCCTCTGCAGAAGACAATGCTACTAAATTTTCTTTTTGGTGCCCTTAGAGATCAATGAAGACCTAAGGAAGTGAGCCATGCCAGATATGCTTTTCCTATCAACTAGGTACCTTGCAAAATCAGCGTCAGCATACCCTACAAGATCAAAACAATCACCAATAGGATAATAAAAAGCTAAGCATTCAGATCCCTTGAGATATCTGAGAATCCTTTAGCATCCTTCAAGTGTGATTTCTTTGGACAGGATTGGAATCTAGTACACATCCCAACACTGAAGACCATATCAAGTCTACTGGCAGTCAAATAGAGCAACGATCCAATAATTCCTCTATACATAGTAGCATTTACCAGGTTACCAGCTTCATCAACATCCACTTCAGTACTTGTTCTCATTGGAGTGTCAATTGGCATAACATCCATCAGCTAATACTTCTTATGTAGGTACTTGATGTACTTTTCTTGACTGATAAAGTACCACCAAGGGTCTGCTTAATCTGTAATCCAAGAAAGAAACTAATCTCACCCATCATGCTCATCTCAAACTAACTTCTCATCAGGTCCCCAAATTCTTGATAGAGAACATTTGTAGTGGCCCAAAAATGATATCATCAACATACACTTATACTATCAGCAAATTTTTTCCCCTGGTCTTCAGGAACAAGGTGTTATCAATTTTGCATCTCTTGTATCCATGACTAAGTAGAAACCCAAGTAGCCTCTCATACCAGGCCCTTGTATCCTGCTTCAACCTGTATAGTGCTTTACCCAGTTTCATGACATGATCTGAAAATTCTACATTTTCAAAATCAGGGGTTGCTTCACATAGATTTGTTCCTTAACATACCTATTTAAGAAGGAACTCTTTACATCCATCTGGAACAGTTTGAATTCCATGTTGGTGGCAAAGGCAATCAGAATTCTAATTGCTTCCATTCTGGCTACTGGAGCAAATATCTCATCATAATTTATCCCTTCTTCTTGATTGAAGACCCACAGCACCAATCTGGATTTGTTCCATGTGGTGGTGCTATTTTCATCTAGTTTATTCCTGAACACCCATCTAGTCCCTATCATTGTTCTGTCTGAAGGCCTGGGGAATCATATGCCATACCTTGCTTCTCTCAAACTGAAGCAGTTCTTCTTGTATAGAGTTTACCCAATCTGTATCCTTAAGAGCTTCTTTGACATTTTTGGGTTCTATGGAAGACATAAAGGCACCACATAACATCAAATTTCTAGTCTTGGATCTGGTCTAAATCCTAGAGTTTAAAGGAGAAACTAGATTGTCCATAGGATGAGATTATTGATGTTTCCATCTAGAGGTCCTTGTTGCAACTGACCGTAACTTCTTGAAGTATCCTATTTATCCACTTCTTTTTGTTGAGCAATGTCATGATCAGCACCATCTATCTCTGAGTCCCTTGTAAAAGTATCTAGTCCTTCTGAAGATTCTCTATTTTCATCACCATCATTTGTCCTGTTCTCAGTTTGTGCAACATCATCAGTTGAAGGATCATTTATCAGGCCGTCCTTTTGAAGTTAGAGTATCTCATCCAAATCTGAGTCTTTACTATCATGAATACTCTCATTTCACCTGACTCATCAAAGATGACATATATGCTTTCTTCAATGCAGAGGGTTCTTTTTTGAATACTTTGTAAGCCTTACTGTTTCTTGAGTAACCAACAAAAACACCCTCATCACTTTTAGAGTTGAATTGTCCAACTTCCTCCTTGCCATTTTTAAGTACAAAACATTTACAACCAAAAACTCTCAAGTGACTGATGTTAGGTTTCCTTCCAAAAAAGAGTTCATAAGGAGTCTTGTTCTTGAAAGACCTTGTCAGACACCTATTTGTAATATAACGGGCAGTATTGACAGCCTCAACCTAAAATTTCTTTGCCAATCTGGAGTCTATCAATATGGTCCTTCCTATCTCCACTAGAGTTCTATTTTTCCTCTCCACAACTCTATTTTGTTGAGGAGTTCTGAGATGAAACATTGTGGTAAATTCCACACGCTGCACAAAAACTATCAAGTGTTAAATTTTCAAATTCATTAACCATGGTCAGACCTGATCCCAACAACCTTGCTTCCAAACTGATTCTTAATTTGTTTGATAAGGTTGATTAGCAACTTTATCCTTGAATCTCAGGAACCTTACCCAAGTATATCTTGAGTAATCATCAACCACCACCATAATGTATCATTTTTCACCGCTGCTTTGAACCTTCATAGGACCACAGAGATCAGTATGAATAAGCTCAATAGGTCTAGTGGTACTTACTTCATGTTTGGGTTTGAATGAGCCTTTTGTTTGCTTCCCTTGAGCATACGCAACACACACATTGGAATTGCTGAAGTTCATATTTGGCAAACCAAGAACCAAGTCCTTAAATAATAGCTTGTTCAGCAAAGAAGGGCTGACATAACCCAGTCTCCGGTGCCACAAGTCACATGAATCATCTTGAGCTTTGAGACATGTCAGATTGTCCTCCTTAGCTGTTCTAAGATTTACCACATACATGTTTCTGCACCTCTTTTCTCTCTGCACCACTTCTTCAATAGACAAGTTTGTAATTGTGCACTTGTTTGAAAGAAACTTGACTTCATTCCCTTTATTACAAATTTGAGATACATTAAGAAGATTGTACTTTAATCCTTCAACATAGTACACATCTTCAATAGCCTTCTTGAAACACTTGCAATCTTTCCTATGCCCATGATATAGCCCTTCTGAC
Organism: Solanum clarkiae; assembly: GCA_011800125.2. Lineage (NCBI taxonomy): Eukaryota > Viridiplantae > Streptophyta > Magnoliopsida > Solanales > Solanaceae > Solanum > Solanum clarkiae. Next base: position 16,627 of record JAABOM020095330.1, read on the forward strand.
CATCTCCAAAAGAAACACTGCCTCTATCAAACTCATTCAAAGTAAGGAAGTTTTAGTCCTTCCAATCATATGCTTTGAGCATCCATTGTCCATATACTAGTACTAACTGCTTCTTCCTGACTTCTCTTGCAAGTGATCACATGTTAGTCTTGGGAAGTCATTTTAATCTGAGCTCCCAGTAATGAGATAGAGGCCTAATTACAAACTTCCTGGTCCAGCTGGGCAAGGGTCTATTCCTCATTTTAGGCTTAGGACTTGGTCCCTCCTTCCCATTTTTCTTTTCTGAGTAAACAGACTGCAGTTTGTTCAGAGTTCTCTTAAGAACTTCATAGCTACCTTTAAGATGACCATTTCTCCCACCATGTTAACACAAAAGGTTATCAGCAATAGAAACATATTTGTTGTGGGGTTTATATGGGGATCAATTTTGTTGACATAGCAAAGACATCTTTTTTCAGGACCCCAACTGCCAGATATATCACCAAGAAGTTTGGAAGATGTAGTCCACTTCATGGATTTGTTCAGGTCCTCCTTAACCTTTGTTAGGTCCCTTTCCATCACAACATTTCTTTCTAAGGCTATATTCAACTTTAATTCAGCCTCCTTCAATTTCTCCTCCAATGCAAGCTTATTATCACTAATATTTCTCTTTAACTTAGCATCAGACTAACTAGAAGACTCCATCAATTTCAAGATTTCATCTTTTCCTGTTTCAAGAGCTACCACATTAACTTCTAGATCAGATACTTGAATAGTTCATACAATTTTTTTCATCAAGTGACACATCTACATTATTGTTTAACTGGTCCTTTTCAGTAGTTAATTCACATATTGAGTCTATGAGGACACATGCTAACTTTTTTAACTTTCTAGCAGAATAAAGATCTTAATTATCTTTTAAGTCTAGCAAGGTTACCTATTCCTTATCTTCTTCTTCATCATTTGACTGGGCCATAAAAGTAAACAGGCCATCATAGACTTCATAATCATTCTTTACAGCTAACATAGATGAATCCTCAGGTTGTTTTTCATCATCAGAACCACTTGAAGAATTTCCCCAGACTCCCAGAGCTTTTATCACAATCTTGTTAGCAACTGTCTTTCTTCTGAACTTATCTGATACCTAGTCCTTCTTTATGTCTTTGACAACTTTTTGACCTTCTCTATGATCACCTTTTCCATAAGGAAACTCTCTGATGAAGTGTCCTGGTTTGCCACAATCATGACATAAATCAACATTTCCTTGTGATCAACCCATATTTCCCTTCTCTTCCATGTCAAGACTACTTCTAACAAATTTCTTGAATCTCTTGGTGAGATATGTAAAATCTTCAGTGCCAATGTTTTGTCTATTTTCCCTTCTCTCTTGGTTATATCATACTTCTTATTCAACTTATGGGTACTAAGTATGCCAATGAGAACATCCATTTTCAAAGTTTTCAAGTCCTTTGATTCAGTGATAGCACAGATTTTGCTCTCCCATGACTTGAGAAGAAACTCTAGAATCTTTCTTACTTGTTTGCTTTGACTGATAGGCTCTCCCAAGCACTTTAGCTCGTTTGTTATAGCTGAGAACCTGGTCTCCAAGTCCTATATGGTCTCTCCTTCGTGCATAATGCAATCCTCATACTAAGAAGTCAGCATATCCACCTTAGACTCCTTCACCTGTTCAGTTCCCTCATGAGCATTCTTCAGACAGCCCCAAATCGCTTTTGCAAATTTTTAAGCTGAGATTAGGTTGTACTCCTCAGATCCTATTCCACACACAATCAGCTTTGTAGCCTTGTAGCTTTTCCTCTATTTTCTTCCTGTAGCCTCATTGTATTATTGCCTTGTTTTAGGAACCTGCCTAGTTGTTTCACCCTCTTTCACATCTGTCATAGGAATATATGGTCCATCAAGAATGATGTCCCATAGTTCACTATCCTCTGCCATTAAAAAGTCATGTATACGACCTTTCCACCATCTGTAGAACTTTCCATTGAATCTAGGTGGTCTTGTGGATGATTGTCCTTCTTCCAAGTTAAGTGGACCTGCCACATTCAAGAAAATCTCAAGGTGTGAACTCGATAGAGATCCCCGGTTTGATACCACCTGAAGAGTTAATACGTTGCTAGCATAGTAAGGGATCTAGTCCTTCGAAACAATATGAGTGAAAACTGAAAGAATGTAAACAGTAGGAAACACATGCGCAAGGATTTTATGTGGAAAAACTCCTTGCTCAAGGGAGGAACAACCACGAATTGTCACCACAGAATTTCCCAAAACCAAATCCATTAATGAGCACAATAAAGAAATACAACACACACACTATTTCTCTACTTTCCCACCAAAACTACTTGCACTCTAAGCATAAGCAATGAGCAACAAGAGTCTACCTTAGTGTAAACTCTCAACCCTTATGAAGTTAGACTAAAAATACAACCAAACCTTGACACTAACACACTGTCTACAAGGTATACAGTACACAAACTAATAGTAACCAACACTGATCACTTACCTTTATAGTTCAGGTGTGATCTTACACTTTAGAACACAACACAACTCTATCAAACTAGAGAACTATAGAAGCCATCTATCAGGTCACTTGTCTCGAGTAGTTGTATCTTCTTGCACAAGGAGACAAGGAAGAGCTTTTCACCACAAGAATATTCAATGTAAATTATTCTTGAAAATTTGATTTTATTCCTTGGACAAGCTCCTTTTATTCTGTTGTTAGTATAGTACATGGACCATTGGTCCTTCATTACACGTCTTACATACATTTCACCAACCACAACATCTTTACCAGTTGTATCCCACGTTCGGCTTCAACAAATTAGTCTGATGATCTACCTGATCTTTGGCTTAGTTTGTAAATCATCAAAACGTTAAAAGCCATGTAATTAACAATTACTAAAATGGCCTAACAATACGCCTTTCTATGGGCCGAGATATTATTAGCATGTATTACAAATTTATCACATATTCATGACCATAATCTGGCTGATAATAACCTTCCTTTGGGATGATTATTTCGCATAGATATAACATACTTCCATGTTCAAAGTAAATAAGTTTCAAACAATAGAGGTTACTTTGGCAACATATTATTTTTAACTTATTCACTTGCAAACCAGAAACATAAATCAGGAAAATAAAATGTGAAGCAAAGGGAAAACAAATCTTTCACTTAAAAGAAAATCAAAAGAAATGTTGAATTGCAGGAGAAAAATAATAAACACATATTTTCTACATCCAATTCATATGAACTGTAACTTCGCAGACAATTAAAAATTATATATATACGATCTATGACAAAACAGTGAATACAAAATTATATATATATATATATATATATATATATATATATATATATATAGGAGACAAAATATCATATTTTCAAATCCTATTCCACTTACGGGAAAAATAACGAAAGGAGACAAAAAAGTTTTGTTGGAAATTAAGTACTTCTTGTGGCAATGTACAGTGACGAGAAGACTCAAGACACAATAATCGGTGATATAACTTGAGAGGAAAATATAAAATAATGAATCTGCAAATTACTGCAGAGAGTCGAATATGATAGGCTTTCTCAAAATTAACCTTTAAATCTATTAAACCAATTGCCGCTTCATGGAAAAATAAGAACTGCGGTGGTGTTACATAATCACCCGACTTAATAACTAAAACTATGTAAATATCATATCTAATAATTTAACAAGATTTAGTGCTGATACCATTTGTTGGAAAACTTTAAAGAATTCACCCAAGATCTTTCTAGTAAATCATTAAACATGTACATAAATTCATAAGAATGGGAAAGAACACTAACCTTGTTCCATTGCTATAACTTGACTGGAAAAAAAGTAAGATCTTCTAAACCTTGAAGAAGTGCTTTGTAGTGTTCTTTTCTGAGATGGAAGAAGAAAAGAAAAATGTACTACTTCTGATTTAGGGAATGTTCCTTTTAAAAGATATTAAAGTGTCTTTTCAGGTTAAAAGATATTTCAATAAGTCTCCACCAGACTTAAGAAAAGACTCAAGGATTTTCAAAATAATTAAAGCAAACTCATACTAATAGATATTTATTTTATGGCTCAAAATTTTAATACCTTATTAGATCATAAAATGGGCTAATTCAATGATAACGAGAGTGTACATGACATACACGGAAAAACATATATTTTTTTATGAAATGATATATGTATAGTTTTAAGGTTGAAAACGTTAATTGATTGAGTTGAGATATAAATTTTTTTTAAAAAAGAAGCAAATTTTCAAAATTCGAACGAAAAATTAATGCTGCTAAGCCTTATGACAGAGTATAAGGCTAATTTCAAGATGTTGCAGATGGTTTATTTGGTCTTGGTCTCATTGGTTCGGGCTTTACAACACTTCTTGATATAGAAACCTCTTTTACATATCTTATGGACCCATCCAATACAAAGCTTTAACTTTTTTTTTCCAATTTCTCTTCAAAAAGTTTGCATTATTTTACCATTGAATAGGTAAAACATAATTTAGAAAAGGATCGCCCATTAAAAGTCAATAGGAATCTCAACATCAGCATCAGTTAAAGAAGAGATATTCAAGTAAAGTCATCATCTGAAAGAAGACATTGTCCGAAGCAGTCAAAAGAGAGCATCTCTTACAAACCTATGGCTACATGAAAGTGCCCAAAACCCTAGGTAATCTAAGTTTTATATGATATGAGGTGCCTTATATGCATAGTTTCTATATACATTATCATAATATCATATCTAATGTTATTATTGGTATTTTAATTTGAACGGGAAATGGCTTGTTTTTTGGTGGTGAAGAAATTAAAGAAGCAGGATATCAGGGGCATAGAGAAAAGAGCATGCCTGCGGTGGTTGAGCCTTGTCACTCTGAAGTGTGATATTTTTGGACTATCTCCTTCTTTTGTAGCTTTTTTCCCCTCTAATCCCTTGTTTCTTCTATTGCCATAAAATTCCTATACCTCATCAAATCTGGACCATAATTGTGATGATAACGAACTCTAGTGCTTCAAATCATTCCCATTGAAGAAGAAGCGGATGGACAAGTTTCATTTCACTTAACACGAAAACTGTCAGCAGAAAATCTGCTTCTTTAGCATATATTGTTTGGTTCTTTAGATTTGTTGCTGACAGTTTGGAATGATCTCAAGTGAACTGAAACTTCTACATTTGCTTCATCTTCAATGAGAATGATTTGAATCGCTGGAGTGTGGACTTGTGGTTATCATCATAATTTTGGTACGTATTCGATGAGATATAAGGGGTTGTACGATAACAGAAAAAACTATAACCAAGTAGTATATTGAGAGAAAAAAGCGATAAACTTAAGAGATAGTTCAAAAGTTACATAGTTCGGAGGAATTACAGACCAACAAGGATAAACCACCTCAAGCACTCTCTTTTTTCCTATGCTTTTAATCCCCTGCTTCTTCACTTTCTTCGCTAGTAACCATATGCCATTAATTTTATCCTATTACCAAAGGCATAAAAAAATTCAATTCTTTTTCTCTCTCTAATGCATATTGACCCATAAGCGACCACCACAACACCCCGACCATCAGATCGACCAGATCCACCGGATAATATGAAATCACAATATTTCAAGGACATTCTTCTTCAGAAAATTAACCAGCTCAATCATGTCTATGAGCTACAAAACACAAGTGAAATGGAGATTGAAAGCCCAAGGACGGAGCAATTGGACATCATACGTCTATCTCAAGATGATCTCCAAAAAATTTACAAGCCATGAAGATCATCAATCAACAAAAAGGTCTTTGGGAGAAAATTTGTGCACACCTATCTCAAAAATAAGTTTACAAAATTATGGAATCCCATTGAACCCCTAACCCTGATTGATTTGGGAAATGAGTACCATGTAGCAAAGTTCAATTTAGAAGAAAACTCCAACAAAGTGTTGCATGAGGGTCCTTGGTTCATAGTCGAAAACTTCGTCACAGTCAGGAAATGGGAGGCAAACTTTGTTCCTCAAACCTCGACAATCACCCATATAGCAATATGGGAAAGATTACCACAGCTACCTACGGAGTTCTATGACAGGCAAGTCTTAAAAAGAGTTGGTCAAAAATTGGGTGCCCTCCTAAAGATAGATGCTTGTACATCAAGCACATTGAGGGGAAGATACACAAGAATCTATGTTCAAATTCCAATTGATGTGCTAGTTAAGAGCGAAGTTATCATAGGAACGCACAAACGAAAAATCCTATATAAAGGAGAAGAGATTTTGTGCGTCAATTGTGGCAAACTGGGACATACTAGCCTGAACTGTGCGACTCTCCCACAAAAGAGAGCAGAGACATAAGCCACGTCGCCGAATCATCGAATAGCTGCTCAATTGGAGACAGGGGAAATTGTTCAATTCCCAAAAAGAAATGCTAGTAAAGGAAAAGCAAAGAACAACTGGGAGAAGCATAAAAATATGGGGACGAAGGAGGGAGATGGGCCATCTTAACGTTGGGCCAAGAACTCAGGAAGAGAGGACTGTTTCAAGGCAGAGAGGGACCCAATAACAAGGCAAACCCTTCTCATACAAACCATATACATCACGTTCCAATGACCAAAGTGGGGAAAAAGACGGAAAAAGGAAAGTCAACTTTCCCACTAAAAATGGGGCCCATTCTTCCACCATTAAAGACGGCAACTCAACTGTCGCATTTATGGATACACAAACAAATGCCATCGGCTAAATTTTTAATAATATCTGCCAACACTAAGGTGGATATGAAATAAACAATGAGATTAATGGAAAATTGAGCATTGTCGGAATGAATACGAAATCTCTCTCATACAAATCAAAGAATGAACAAAATAATATCTCTCTATCTTCTCCGACTCAAAGTGTTTATTACTTCGAGGAGTTTAATCATCAAAACTCTCAAGTTGAAGTGACTACCAAAGTCATGTCAATGGAAATTACTTCACAAGGAGAGAGTGAAGGCCTTCTAATAGAGAAAATGGAGAGCAAAATCAGTCACCATTCCACAAACCATGGCATCCGACAGTTCAACTCCACCATCCCATATGCTAAAACTAACTTTTCTTTGAACTGACCTCTTCACCCAAGCCATCAAGACACATATTTGCTGGATCTGGGTCTATGAGACCGACAATTGACTTTCCAGGCAATGGTCAGCAACAAGCCGGTGGGGGTGTTGGTATAGAATCTGGCTTATCTTGCTAAAATTATGAAGGAAGGGTTAGACCATGCCTTGGAAGGGTTAGGGAACAAAATTTGGTCGGAGACACTGAGGAGAACATTACTAATGGGCAACATCAATGTGATGACCATGCAAGACCCCGAGTCGCTCATGACCCAAATATTCCAAAGTCTCTCATTTTTCTCATTCTTCCCTTATCTGACAAGCAACCTAGCATTCCGGTTTGTGACAATGTCGAACATAAGGAACATGAATCCCAACTCTCACACTCCAGAAGTAGAAAGGAACCAAAACCCAGTGCAGGAACAACAAAGCTCAACCCAAGAAATGTTAAGGCAAAACAATCAAGAGGTGGAGGAAATCTTGGCAAGTCTAGGCAAATTCTTCCCCGAGGAATGTATCTTGGAGAAGTTGTAGATCAAGGAGCTAGAGGAGGGATCATACTCACTGTTTCTGATTCACTGTCCAAGTCAAGTGCCAGCTTGCATTCTGAACATACGCAATAGGAAGGAGTTGAATCCAGCTGCCAGAGCTCTGACTCCAACCAAGTTGTACGGGAAAGGGAAAGAAGTGAAGGATTACGCGATGGGAACTCTGTACTCCAACATGACTAGATTCATTATATGGAACACAAAGGGGCCAACAGTGCCACCTTCAGGAGGAATTATGAAACTATGGTAAATGAGTACAATCCGACAATGCTAGTGCTTCTGGAAACCAAGATAAGTGATCACAAACAACTTACTGACTTATTAAAATTTGGTGCTCATATTCAATCTCCTGTTGAGGTACATTCTATAGGAATTGCTGTTTTGTGGAAAAGGGACCTACTCAATATGGATAGCATTTCCATTTCACAGCAAGGCATACATGTGTGCATAAAGGTATGTCCCAAGTCCTATACGTGGATTTTTTTTTGCAATTTAAGCTAGTACAGACCTAGAGAAAAGAAAGACCCTTTGGGATGGACTTAAAGCCCTCATACTTTCCCACCATATGGACTTGTTACTGGGGGTGACTTCAATGAAGTCCTCCATGTGTAAGACCCCGTGAAACTTTATCGAAATGCCCCTAAAAAGTATCATATGTGTAACATGTCTTCCAAAGCTCCGATGGACAATATGAGACCGTATTTGTGATCAGCGCGAAAAATTGAGTCAGAAAATGGTCTCGACACAATTTTTGAGCAACCGGGTCAAAAAATAATTTTCCAAAGTGGCCTAAAACAGCGACGTTTTTGCGCCCAAGGCTTGATGCACCTGTGACATGAAAACGCACTTGAGTTTTTCCCCAAAATCTTGATGGGAATTGATTTCATTAAAAATCAGTCCAAATGAACTGGTGCACGACGCACACCGGTGTCCAAAATGCAAATTTTCTACTTTTAACTTCGAGAAGGGCATTTTTGTCCTTCCAAATACATTCTTAAGTCCAAAAATGAGTGTTTAAGCCTAAATACGTTTGGAAGGGTTTTGAAACCCCATTTATTCCTAAGTCTAAACTACGTTCTGAGAGAAGGAGAAGAAGAAGAGAGGAAGGTTTCGAATCTAGGGCCAAATTCATACAGAAAGTTGAGGATTCTTCAATATCAGGTACATAAGGCTAAACGAAAACATCGGATTGTTCTTCCATGTGTCCCATAGATGTTATTAGATGAGAGTTGAAAGTTCTTGAGTCTACACACATGATTCTTGATTATTTTCTTAAAAATAATATCTATTACATGCATTTTCTTATGTTGATGATCATCATAAACTTGTTTTCTAGAATTGAATATTTTTATGAGATATTACATAAACCCTACTTATTATTCGATAAAGATTGCATGAATGAAGATAGAGATTTGAGTCTAGAGCCTTGATTGAGGATATTGATAGAGATTATGATTATGAATGTGAGCATGATGATAGATTAATAAAACTTAATAGTCCCTTGAGTCTCCACAAATAAACTCTAACAATTTATCTATTCAATTGTTCCCTAATGATGGTTTCTAAGTCCTGAATTGAAAGAATTAAAGGTTGATGATAATGAATTGAGAACCTCAAAGCGGTTGAACGTGGTCCTAAAGAAATATTTTCAAATTCCATCAAGTTAATGAAATAATAATGAATTAATGTCTTAGTTTGAAGGAGACTAAATGATGACAAAGGATGGATGATAACATTTATGAGCATGTTGAGTCTATGGGAGAAGTGTCAAGTACCGAAATGGGTAAGAGTGAGTCCCACTCGCACTCATAACTACGTGGTCAATGCAGGTGAGGATTGACCATGAGCAACGGAAGTTTCCTCAGTCCCAAAAGAGGAATTAATGTTATTTCTATTTTGGATCCAATGATGTACGCCTCCTACCCCGACAAGGTACTGGGTGGATGTCGCAATGATATCGCTTCGTTGTACCACCACTGGCTCATAGGTAATGAGTGTAGGTCCGAGAAACTCTCATATAGGATTCCCTCTTGATAGTACTTTGATGTTAGTGTAATGGTATAAGGTGATGAATGCATAAGTCATTTGTCTACTCTCTATTTTTTCTTTAGATAGATATTTGATATATTGACTAATTTCTATATTGAGTTGATTGTTACTGTCATATTATTCTATTTGTTTCAGTTTCACTCTGCTATTTCACATACCAGTACATTCCTTGTACTGATGTCCCCCTCTGGGACTACCTCATTTCCTGATGTAGTTACATGATTTGGAGATCATCAACAGGTGCACCGTTGAGGATTGAAAATGTTCAGCTGTTTTGGTGAGCCTCCCTTACTTCGGAGGGTCACTTATATTTATTTTTCATCTTGCCTTAGAGTTAGATTAATTAGAGTTAGATTAATTAGCTTTAGTTTGATTGAGGTAGACATGGGTCTATTATTGGTACCACTTGATAGCGATAAAGTCTTTATAGACTAGAGTCAAATGTTGATGTAAAGACTTGTTGAGCTAGTTTCTTTCTACTAGCCTTTTATGGTATTTTTATATTGAGACTAGATTGAATGATGATAAGACCATTTATCTTTCTTATGTCTTCCGTTAATAGTAGATTGCTAAATGAATGAATGTGATGAGGCCAAGTAGTTCGCTTGGGGACTAGCAATAGTCTCTGAGTGCTTATTACATCTAGGGTATCCTCCTGGGGCATGACAAATATAGTATCAGAGCACGAGTTCAAGTGTCCTAAGAAGTCTAGAAGCTGTGTCTAGTAGAGTCTTGTTTATGTGTGTGTTGTCGACCACACTTCATAAGCAGGAGACTGTATGACATTAGGAATTGTGTCACTTCTTTCTTATTCAAAATTCATGTGATAGAGTAAAACTCTACGAAAGCTCTCTTTTGATTCGTGCACTACTCTAAGCCTTTCGACTATGCCTCATTCACGAGGTGACAAAGACGATAACATTTAAATTCTTACTGATGAGATCTCCAGAATAAGTAATCTGAATGGTAGAGAGACTACACTAAGCTTGAGAGAAGCCGGCTAGTGTGTTAAGATGATTGACTAGAAAGAGTGCACTACTTCTCATATGAATCGTGCACTTGAGTTTGCTCTAGATGTACCAAACGCTCTTATTCAAAAATTGCTCCTGATGTTACTCATGAGAGAGAAACTTATGTCTCCAAAGAGTTTAATGTTACCATCTAAGAGTGAGATGTGAGGGCTTATAAACTCTGAGTAGAATTAAATCATCCCAGAATTAGAAGGATAATGATGGAAAGAAAGGGACGAGATAGCAAGAGTAATGGCTGATTGAGGCTTGTAGTTAGAGTTATATATACCTATTAGGTAAGTAATAAGAAGACGAGTCGATTGCCGTAGGATTGATGAAAAAGTAATGAGTACCGTATGATTGTTATGATGAGGTGT
>JAABOM020095340.1:0-27671 GCA_011800125.2 Solanum clarkiae
ATATACATATCACCATGCACTTGTTATTTACATGAACTTGTTTATTACATTGCTTAAAATATTTTGTGTCACGAACTTGAACAGGTCGTGAGTGACATCTATACTAATCCTCCAAAGAGAGAATCAATAATTTAATCTAACCAACTATAACGAGCATAATCTAGATAATCTAAAGTTTCAAAAGTATAAATAGATAAATATTTGAGTTTTTATGACCTCAAATAGGAAATCTAACTTAAAACGAAGATCCATAGAAGCTAAAAGTTATTGTAATAACATATTAATTTTAGGTATCAAATTCACTTAAATAACATATAACAATCTGATTAATTTCTTCTTTTTTTTTTCAAAAAATAGGCACATTAATTATGTTCACATTTAATACTCAATCCCCCACAGCTTTGTATATGTATCAAGATAAATACGCATCGCAGTAAAAACACTTACCTTTTACTGTCGGATCTTTCAAATCTGAAAATGCACCCTCTGTCCACCTTATACTTTGACATCATTGATACTAAAGTTTCTTCATCCTTAAATACCCGACTTTCCTTGAAATGACCCCAAAAAGTGCTAGAAAATGTGCCTTGAAAGTGCCCGAAATCATATTTTTCATATATCTCAAAATTCATGCGTGAAATCGAAATCCGACTTCATAGTCTTGATCAGGGGGAAAAATTGAGCGAGATATGGGTCTAACCCGATTTTGGAACAAACAAATCAAAATTTCAAAATTTAAAGTTTTCCTTATCCAGTGTTGATCTGCACCCCTGGCGTGACGCGGTTGGGGCATGGACTAGTGTTAAAAAGTTGCCAGTTTTGTTGTTCGGTCCAAGGCCTTTGCGTCTTGGGACTAAATCTTCCTATGTGTGAAAATACCTATACTTAGCCATGTTTCTCCTTCATATCAAACAAGACATTCCCGACTACTATCTCAAACACTTAGACAAATATTTTACCCCAAATTTCAAGTCTCAAAACTCATTCGGATCTTAAGGATTTCACTGAAGCTTTAGGTATTCATTTCCAATCATCATCAAGAATTCTCCAAAGTCAAGGTATGTGAGTTTCAACCATTGGGTCCTTTCACCCATGGTACCCACGCTTCCTTTTTACCTAAATCTCATGTTTCTAAGTTGATTTACTTAGGAGTATTACTTACTATGAATTCAACTATGAACTATATTGGAGTTTTGTGAAAGTGTGACTGTTTAAGCATGTTTTGAGATATGAATCTAGGATCTATCTTGAGATTTGATGAAGGGCTTTGACGTATTTACATGAGGGTATTATCAAGTGTTGGTGGGTGATTTTACATTAAGTTTTCTTGCATGATTTCACTCTTAAGTTGCATGGTTTTACACTAGCATTGCACACTCACAAAGTGTTTGATAAAATGTCTAGTTAATGTACCTTGAGTTGTTGAAGGCATAATGATTGGCATATGAGTTAAGTAACTTTATGATGATGAAAGGATGTTATGTATGTGTTGATTCCATGAGAAATATCTATTGTGTTGTGAGTTGACCATAGCCAATTGAGTAGTGATGCATCAATCTTCTCGATGAGACTGGTAAGCCATCAACTAATTGAGGGGTTGATACCTCAATCATCTCGGATGGGGGTGGTAAGCCATCAACAATTTGAGGGGTTGATGCCTCAATTATCTCGGATAGGGGTGGTGAGCCATCAACTAATTGAGGGGTTGATACCTTAATCATCTCAGATGGGGGTGGTAAGCCATCAACCAATAAAGGGGTTGATACCTCAATCACTATTAAGGGGTGGTCTACCTTAGATTTCAAGTACAAAGTTGCTTGATCTATGATGATGGTCTATTCCTACTAATATAATATGTTTCATATATAAGCATGTTTATTTGAAGTATCATTCATTTGTGCCATATTTTTATATGTTCACCTATTGCCTAATTATGCATATTGATTATGATGCCTATCTATTATTATGTTGCATTCTACACACTTAGTACATTCAAACGTACTAACGCATAATCTATGCCTACATGATGCTACCATGTAGGAACCGAAGCCCCATTTGATCATCCTTCTCCTCCAAGTGGCTAGTGTGATATCTCTCAAAGCAAGTTGATGGGTGCTCAACTTTGAGGATATACTTCTCTTGATTTATGTTATGTTTAGACTCTCTTTTCTGTATTGTATGCTTTGACTATGAGGGTGAGCCCTATTTCTTATCTTGGCCCCCATTAAGTTCTATGTTTAGAGGTGTTGTTGGTCAAGTTATATAATGATGCTATGAGCCTTGACTCTCTTGACTCTTTTGATACTTTATGATATAAAAGATGTCCCTTAGCACCGTTTATTCCTATTTACTATTTCTTATTGTTATTTTATTGCTTCCATAACAAAGAATGGCTAATAATATGTTAAGAGGCTTGGTTGGGGTCCCTTCAGGTTCCCCATGCGTCGTGTCACATCTAGACCCTAGTCTTGGATAATGAAAAACTTGGTATCAGAGCACTAGGTTGTTAATGGTCCTCGGCATCCAACACACCACGTTGATTATAGTCTTATTCATGGTTGTGTTATGCACCATAACTATGGGTAAGAGGCTATGAAACATTTCAGGAAATGTTTCCATTCTTCTTACTCTATGTCATGCTATAAAAGTTAAGGAAGGTTCCCTTCCCCACTCCAATGATTTTTCTTTGCTATGTTAGATCATGCCTAACACAAGAGGAAAAAGATCCGACACACCCGAGGAACAACCAACTCATAGTGAGCTCCGAGATGCTCTCACTTTGTTAATCAAGTGGTAGCTAATGAAGCCAACCAAGGGGCCCAAGCCCCTCATGCTCCTACTCTGGAATCTCGGGAGAGAGATTTCATGAGGATGAACCCACTGGAGTTCAATGGGTCTAAGGTGGATGAAGACCCTCAAGAATTTATTGATGAGGTATACAAAGTGTTGGTTATCATTGGTGTTAGGTCGGAGGAAAAGGCATAGTTGGCAGCTTACCAACTCAAGGGGGTGGCTCAAATATGGTACACTCAATGGAAGGAGGAGAAGGAGAACAACAATGTGGTTCTATGGGAGGAGTTTAAGGTAGCTTTCCTTAACTAGTTCTTTCCTCTTGAGCTTAGAGAGGAAAAAATGGTGGAGTTCATGAATTTGAAGCAAGTATCCATGAGTGTAAGGGAGTATGCCCTCAAGTTCAACCAACTCTCTAAATATGCTCCACACTTGGTTGCCAACCCAAGGTCTAGAATGAACAAGTTCATGATGGGTGTATCTGACTTGGTGACTGAGGAGTGCCGGTCCGCTATGTTGATTAATGACATGGATTTGTCCTACTTGATAACTTATGCCGAACAAATGGAGGGGGAGAAATTGAGGAAGAGAAGTGGTCATGAGGCCAAGAGGGCCCGTTTTGATGGTAAGTTCCAAAGTCCCAAGGGTGGCCTATTTTATCAAGGCCGAGGGTCTTCTCATGCTCTTAGTGGAAGGTTTTCTAATGACTACCCAAGGCCCCAAGAGGATGGTGGTGTGATGCCTAGACTCGTGTGTCCAAAGTGTGGTAGGGGTCATGGGGGCCATGCTTGAAGGATACTAAGGCTTGCTTAAGTTGTGGGAAAGTAGGCCATAAGGTGATGGATTGCCCATGAAATAGCAACAAGGGTAAGGATATTTGTCCTCAAGGCCAGGGTGCTAATGCGGTTCCTTTGGGTAGAGGAGGCCAACTAGGTGGTGCCCCAAGGCACAATTGATTTTATGCTCTTCATGTGAGGCAAGGGATTGATGAGGTGCCCAATGTCATCACTGATATGTTAAAAGTCTTTGATTTTTATATGTATGCATTGATAGATCCGGGTGCCACTCTTTCCTTTGTTACTCCTCTTATTGCCAAAAAGTTTTATGTTAAGCCCGAATTGTTGTATTAGTCTTATAAGGTGTCTACTCTTATTGGTGTATTTATTGTTGCTAGAAAGGTCTATAGAAATTATCCCATTTGCATCTTGCATAAAATATTGCCTTGTGATCTTGTTGAGTTGGATATGGCTGATTTGGTTGTCATTCTTAGGATAGATTGGTTGCATGTATATTATGCCTCTATTGATTATAGAACCCGTAGGGTCAAATTCTAATTCACAAATGAACCCGGCCTTAAGTGGGAGAGTCATGATGTGGTGGTCACGGGTGGGTTCATCTCTTGCATTAAAGCCCAAAAGTTGATCTCTAAGGGGCGTCTCTATCATCTTGTGAGGTTTAGGGATGTTGAGTCCAAAGTCCTTCCTATAGAGTCAATTTCATTGGTTAATGAATTCCTTGATATCTTTCCTAATGATCTTCCAGGTGTTCCTCTCAAAAGTGAAATAGATTTTGGCATAGACCTTCATCCCGATAACTAACCCATGTCTATCCCCTTTTATCGTATGGCCTTGGCGGAGTTAAAGGAGTTGAAGAAGCAGTTGAGGGACTTGTTGGAGAAAGGTTTTATTAGGCCTAGCCAATCACCTTGGCGTGCACCGGTATTGTTTGTGAAGGAGAAGGATGGGTCTCTTAGAATATGTATTGACTACTAGCAACTTAATAGGGTTACCATCAAGAATAAGTACCCTCTCCCTAGAATTGATGATTTGTTTGACAAACTTCAAGGGGATAGTCACTTCTCTAAGATTAATGTTCGATCTAGGTACCACTAAGTGAAGGTGAGGGAGTGTGACATTCACAAGACGTCCTTCCAGACTGGGTATGTGCATTATGAATTTGTTGTTATGTCTTTTGGGTTGACCAATGCATTGGCTGTCTTCATGGATCTTATGAATAGGGTCTTTAAACCCCACCTTGATTTGGTTATGGTGGTTTTCATTGATGATATTTTGATCTATTATCATAATGAGGAAGAGCATATGGCTCATCTGATGGTAGTGTTACAAAGATTAAGGGACGAGAAGTTGTATGCTAAATATGAGAAGTGTGAATTTTGGTTGAAGGAGGTTGCCTTTCTAGGTTATGTGGTGTTGGGGGATAGTATTAAGGTGGATCCTAAAAAGATGGATGTGATTAGAAATTGTCCTAGACCATTGACCACCATCGGACATTAGAAGCTTCTCGGGCTTAGTGGGTTACTACCAGAGGTTTGTGAATGAGTTCTCTTCTATTGCTTCTGCCATGAATAAGTTGACTCAAAATAAGGCTAATTTTGTGTGGACCGATGAGTGTGAAAAGAGTTTCCAAACCTTGAAATATAAGCTTGTGTCCGCTCCTATCTTGTCTCTACCGGAAGGGTTGGAAGGGTTTGTTGTGTATTGTGATGCCTCCCGGATTGGTTTGGGTTGTTTTTCAATGAAAAATGGTAAGGTCATAGCCTATACTTCTAGGAAACTCAAAGTGCATGAAAAGAATTATCCTACTTATGATCTTGAATTGGCTTCCGTGGTATTTGCATTGAAGATTTGGCGTTATTATTTGTATGGGGTGCATGTTGATGTATTCACCAATCATAAGAGTCTCCAATATGCGTTCACTCAAAAAGATCTCAACTTGATACAATGAAGGTGGTTAGAACTTTTTAAGGATTATGATATGAGTGTGCATTATCATCCCGGTAAGACTAATATTATAGCTGATACTTTGAGTAGGGTATCTAAGGGTAGACTAACACATGTGGATGATGGGGGCAAAAAGGTGGCTAGGGAGGTACATCGGTTGGATAGATTGGAGGTTAGGTTGGAAGAGGTTGATAATGGTGGCGTTGTGGTTGTTGATAGTTCAAAATCTTCCTTGGTTAATAAGGTAAAAGCAAAGATGATCTTGACTTCTCCTTGTTAGAATTGAAGGCCTTGGTGAAAGAGGACAAGGTGGAGGTTTTCTCCTAAGAGGGAGATAGTGCCCTCAGACACCAAGGTAGGTTGTGTGTGCCTAGTGTCGATGAATTAAGAAAGAAGATTCTTGATGAGGCTTATAATTCTTCCTATTTTATCCACCTTGGTTCTACCAAGATGTATGGAGATTTGAGGGTTGTGTTTTGGTGGGGAGGTATGAAGAAGACATTGTCAAAGTTGTGCCCGGTTGTCATAGTTGCCGACAAGTCAAAGCCGAATACAAAAGGCCGGGTGGCCTAACCCAGGACACAGAGATTCCTACTTAGAAGTTGGAGGAAATTAACATGGATTTTATGGTTGGGTTGCCTAATACTTGAAGGGGTTTTGATTCTATTTGGGTTGTGGTTGATGGGGTGACAAAATCGGCTCATTTCCTACTGGTTAACTACTTATTTGCCCGAAGACTATGCTAAATTGTACATTTACTAGTTGGTGAGATTACATGGGGTTCCCTTGTCTATCATATCAGATCAGAGTGCTCAATTCACTTCACACTTTGGGAGGTCCGTCCACAGGGGTCTTGGAACCAAGGTTAAGCTTAGTACGACCTTTCACCCTCAAATGGATGGCCAAGCCAAAGGACTATTCAAACTCTTGAGGATATGCTTAGAGCTTGTATTTTGGAGTTTAAGGCTAGTTGGGATGATCATCTTTCATTGATTGAGTTTTCTTATAACAATAACTATCGTTCTAGCATTGGTATGACTCCTTTTGAGGCCCTCTATGGTAGATGTTGTAGATCACTGATTGGGTGGTTTGAAGTGGGAGAAATGGCTTTGTTTGGTCCTGATCTGGTTATAGAGGCTATGGAGAAGGTAAGGTTAATTAGAGAAAGATTGAAAATATCCCAAAGTCATCAAAAGTCCTATGCCGATGTGAGGAGAAGAGAGCTTGAATTTAAGGTCAGTGATTTGGTCTATTTGAAGGTGTCACCCATAAAGGGTGTGGTTCGTTTTGGTAAGAAGAGTAAATTAAGTCCAAGATTTATGGGTCCTTATAGGGCTCTGAGGAGGATTGGTAAGGTGTCCTATGAGTTGAAATTGCCTAGTGAGATGAATTTGATTCATCCGGTTTTCCAGGTGTCTACGTTGAGGAAGTGTGTGAGTAATCTGAATGCTATTGTCCCATTAAATATTTTGGGTATTGTTGAAGAAAACTTGACTTATGAAGAAGTTCTAGTAGAGACCTTGGATAGACAAGTGAAGAGGTTGAGGAACATGGATGTTGCTTTCATTAAGGTCCTTTGGAGGAATCAACAAGTCGAAAGTGCTACATGGGAGGCCAAAAGAGATATGCAAAAATGATATCCTTATCTCTTCCATTCTACTCAAGCCTAAGGTACTAACTCTAAGTCCTCTATGTGATTTGATGTCTCATGTATCAGCCCTATATGTAATATGCATGCATTCATAATTATGTTGACAAGTTCATGGTGATTTTAACACTTATGTTGAGATATTCAAAAATGGTGTTTAAGTGTATTGTTGCATTCTTGTTGCGCCGATTTCTTCATGATTACCCTTGTCATATATGTTTCTTCGACATTCTGGGACAAATGTTTCCAAGGGGGAGATATTAAAATGACCCCAAAAAGTGCCCAAAAATATGCCTCGTAAGTGTCCGAAATCATAAGTTCCATATATCTCAAAATCTGTGCATGAAAATCCAACTTCATATTCTTAATCAGACGGAAAAATTGAGTGGGAAATGCGTCCAACCTTGATTTTAGAGCAAACAAATCACAATTTCAAAATCCAAAATTTTCCTTGTCCAGTGTTGATTCGCGCCCTGGCGTGAAGCGGCCGGGGCGCAAACCAGTGTGAAAATGTTGCCAGTTTTGTTGTTCGGTTCAAGGCCTTTGGGTCTTGGGCCTAAATCTTCCTTTGCGTGAAATTATCTATACTATATTTCACCTTCCTATAATACATTACATTCTCCACTACTCTCTCAAATACTTAGACAAATATTTCGCCCCAAATTTCAAGTCCAAAAATGCATTCAGATTTTAAGGATTTCACTCAAGCTTTAAGTCTCCATTTTCAATCTTCATTAAGAATCCTCCAAAGTCAAGGTATGTGGGTTTCAACTATTGGGTCCTTTCACCCATGATCCCAAGCTTCCTTTTTACCTAAATCTCATGCTTCTAAGTTGATTTACTTGTGGGTCTTACTATGAATTTGACTATGAACTACGTTGGGGTTTTGTGAAGGTCTGACTGTTTAAGCATGTTTTGGCTATGAATCATGGATCTATCTTGAGATTTCATGAAGGGTTTTGATGTATCTTATGTGAGGTTATTACTAACTGTTGGTGGGTGGTTTTATGTTAAGGTTTCTTGAATGATTTCACTGTTCAATTGCATAATTTTACACTAGCACTGCACACCCACTAAGTGTTTGATAAAATTTCTAGTTAATGTATCTTGAGTTGTTGAAGGCATAATGCTTAGCATATGAGTTAAGTGACTTTATGATAATGAAAGGATGTTATGTATGTGTTGATTCCATAAGAAGTGTCTATTGTATTGTGAGTTGACCATAGCCAATTGAGTAGTGATGCCTCAATCATCGCGGATGGGAGTGGTAAGCTATCAACCAATTGAGGGGTTGATACCTCAATCATCATGGATGGGGGTGGTAAGCCATCAACCAATTAAGGGGTTGATACCTTAATCGTCTCGGATGGGGGTGGTAAGCCATCAACCAATTGAGAGGTTGATGCCTTAATCACTACTAAGGGGTGGTCTACCTTAGATTCCAAGTACTAAGTTGCTTGGTCTATGATGATTGTCTATTCCTACTAATGCAATATGTTCCATATATAAGCATGTTTACTTCAAGTATCATTCATGTATGCCATATTTTTTTATGTTCACCTATTGCCTAATTATGCATATTGATTATGATGCCTATCTATTGTTGCATTGCATCCTAGATACTTAGTACATTCAAACGTATTACTAATGCATACTCTATACCTACACGATATTACCATGTAGGAACCGGTGCCCCCTTGATCATCTTTCTTTCAAAGCAAGTTGGTGAGTCCTCAACTTCGAGGACATACTTCTCTTGATTTATGCTATGTATAAACTCTCTTTTCTTTATTGTATTCTTTGACTATGAGGGTCAGCCCAGTTTCTTGAATTGGCCCTTGCTAAGTTCTATGTTTAGAGGTGTTGTTGGACAAGTTATGTAATGATGCTATGAGCCTTGACTCTCTTGACTCTTTTGATACTTTATGATATGAAAGATGTCCCTTAGCCCCGTTTATTCCTATTTACTATTTCTTATTGCTATTTTATTGCTTCCGCGACCAAGGATGTGTAATGATATATTAAGAAGATTGCTTAGGGTCCCTTTGGGTTCCCCATGCTTTGTGTCACGTCTAGGCCATAGACTTAGGTCGTGATATTCCATAACTTGAAACTTATTTGAAGTATAAAACATTATTGATCCGTCCATTACAATTTCAAAGATTAAATCTGTATTCTTTGACTCAACTAATAGAATTAGATCAGTATCATGTTGTGATACATCAGCACAAGCAGTTGCTCTATTTACAACATCAAAAGTTTGTATATCAAAAGAACCCAAATCAAAGCTATCAATGCATAATAGATAAATTCTAAAATTGGGTTCTTTTTTCTTTATCTCAAGATACAGCTTCATGCCCATGTCTTTTCGAATAATAATAGGAGACGCATTACCTTCAACAACGTATCTAATAACCATTCTTTTTCTACTTTGATTGATTTCCAATTCACAAGCAATCGCCTCTTTAAGATCAAGGAATGAAATATTTTCTCCAACCACAATTCCATCACTTTTGTATCTTTCATAAACAACATCATATGCCCATTTACTGTAATATCATACAATAAAATAAGGGCATACAAGTTATTAACTTTTCTTTTCAATGTTTTTCTTAATGATAATAAAATTTCAAAACAAAACAAAAAGGGAAGGAAAAAAAAGCAAGTGGGCCAAAAAGTCTAAGTCAACAAACCAGCAGCCACGCTTCACTTAAAAGAGAAAAAAAGAATGGGAGAAGTCAAATTTAACATCATCAAAAGCGCAGATCATAAAAAAATTTTGAAGAGAAAGTTCATCATCATCAACCAACTTTAATGGAGATGAAGTAATTGAGAAAAATAAATAAGGAGAAGAAAAGAAGAGGGTCTTCTTCTAGTAGCAAAAGGGTGAATGAGCCAACCATGATTTATTAAGATTTCAGAGGTATTTCTTTTATTTCATGGACAAAGATATATTTTTGGTTATGGGTCAAATAAAATAGTAATCATAATAACTTTATTATGGTAAACTTCAATCGAATTGACTATAAGAATGTTCATGAATAAAGATAAATTATGTAAAAGGGTAGTTTTATGCCTTAGAGGAAAAAAATATTACCTGAATCCTAATGAATGCTACCTTGAGCAAATCAAGAGGGAGATAACTGAAAGTCATGATGTACTGCTTAGAATAAATAATTTTAGAGTTGATGAGAAGATGTAATTTGGATGAATAATCAAAAATGAACATAAGCCAAAAGATTCTAGAGTATTTGAAGTTAGTTAAGAGTTAGCTTAAATGAACCAACTAACACGATATCAATATGATGTGATTATAGATTTTATCAAAGAAAGTCGTATAGATTTCTCAAGATGAATAGTTTGATACTTCAACAAGAGTACTGTGAGTGGTAATCTTAACTCCAATTTGTGTTTTATAAGTTTTCATGATTTTTACATGATTTATAAAGTGAATTGCTATTGAATGATTTGAATTTGCATATGGGCAAGTCCTTTTTTACTTGATATGATACCAAAATAGTTATTTGTATTCTATAAGACAAGTATCTTGAAATTTAGATGATTGTCTTTATTGAAAAGATTTGACGATTACTTGAGATATAAGTACTTTACATATGTTTTTCATTAAGTTTTTACCTGATATGATTACAAGATTTACATGTCTTGTACTGCTTTGAAAAAGCTTATATGGTTTATAAAGAAAAGTTTTAATGGGGGTAGACCTTGATAAATCCCATAGCTAATGGCGGGTTCGTTCGACTTGGTTCACCTTGTATTACCGATTACAAATAGAACCCTCGCTAGTGGAAAGGTAGAACTAGCATAGCATTACCTATATCCCTCGAGTAGGGATTTACCGATATGAAAGTTATAGTTATCGTCTATCGTTTCATGAAGATAGACATACCGATTATCGATTACATTATTCATTCTTGGAAACCTCCCGAATATATGTATATGATTTGATATGAAAGTGTTTTATTGAGTTTATTACCAAATATGTATATGATATGATATGAAAGTGTTTTACTGAGTTCATTCCTGAATGTGTATATGATATGATATAAAAATATTTTACTGAGTTTATTCTCGAATATGTGTATGATATGATATAAAAGTATTTTACTGAGTTTGATATGAAAGTATTTTACTGAGTTTATTGATAAATGGTTAAGTTAATTTGCTTATATGAGATTACAAGATTGATTATGGCTATTGATTTTTGAAAAAAACATTTATTACATGACTTTAATTATTATACTAGCATATTTTCTAACTTGTCCTTCGTTAAAATGATCGTGGTTATTATTATTACTCATTGATCTAGCGTCTCACTCCTTGCTATATTTTCTTTCTCTAGAGAATACAAGTGATATTGACATGAATTTCGTTAGCTAGCTAGAAAGTGGAGTCTATGGTGAGTCCCACCCTTGTAAGTGTCGGAAATAAGTCTTATTGGTATGGACCTTTCTTGAATTCTTAGAGTCTCTACATAGTCATGTTCTTTATAAGAGTCATGAGTATTCTTTCGAGTTGTAGTCGGGTGATTAGTTTTAAACTTCTTTACATAGTTGGAGATGGATTGATATATTGTGTGGAAATTGGATGGTTGATGGATGTTGTGGTTTATTTAGAGATATTGTTGGTGTTTGATGTTGATATTTGAGACAGGAAAATAATTGGATAGCCCCAAAAATAGAGGAAACTCTGCCCAATTTTTTGTAGAATTCTAGTGAGGCTTGCTTAGGGATTCTCCCCCTTAGTGCCGATCATGATCCTACATTAGGTCATGACAAAGTTGTTATCAGAGCCTAGGTTATTCCTATGATTATGAAGCACAAGTTAGTAGTAGAATCTCAATTATAATCATATAGCCCTTCATTTCTATAATCGTGATTCTATGAGAACGTGGTATGATATGTCTTGTCTTCCTTTCCTATTCTTCCTTACGCGTGTGACGACTAGGATTCTATTCACTATTACCTTGTTTGTCTTAGTATATATGATTTAAACTCGGTGATATGATAGTAGAATTAAGCTAGAGGTTAGTTGTCATTACATGTCGCCTTTGACATGTAAGCGTCTTTTCCAACTATGGCAATTGAGAAGTACTAGGAAGGGCCATGAAAGGGCTCGTTGTCTCACTATAAGGGAGCCTCTCCCATAACAAAACATATAATACAACCTACCAATAGTAGTACTAGTACAAAAGACAAGAATATTATTGGTAAGATATTATCTCTACTCAAAGATTCATAGTGAAACGCCCCAATAATGTCCGAAAATGTGCCTCGAAAATATCTATAATCGTAATTTCCCTATATCTCAAAATTCGTGCATGATGTCAAAAATACAATTTCATATTTGTGATTAGGGGGCAAAATTGAGTGGGAAATGTGTATAACCCCAATTCTAGAACAACCGTAGCGAAATTTCATGTTCTAAAAATTTGCTTATCTAGTGTCGACCCGCGCCCTGGCCACGACGCGCCAGGTGCATGGATTAGTGTTATTTTGGTCCTCTGTTTTGTGTATCGGGCCTAAGGCTTTAGGGTCTTGGGTACATGTCCTCCTATGCATAAAAATACTTATATTTTGTCATCTTTTAACTTTATATCACTCAAGACACTCTCAAAACCCTCTGTAACACTTAGCCAAATATTTCATTCAAATTCAAGTATCTCAAATTCATTTCCGAATCTTAAGAACTTTATTCAAACTTTAAGTTCTCATTCAAATCTACATCAAGAAAATTTCAACCATTGAATCCTTTCACTCATAGTGCCCAACCTTTCTTTTTATGTAAATTGCATGTTTTCAAGTTGGATTATCTATGGATATCTCTTATTATGAATTTGAATATAAACTATGTTGGAGTTTCATAAAATGTTGAATGTTTATGCATGTTTTGAGCTATGAATCTATATCTATTATGAGATTTGATGAGGGGTTTCAAGCTATCTTGCATGAGGGTTTTACTGTGTATTGGTGGGTTGATTTACCTTGGATCATCTCACATGATTTTATTCTTGAATTGTATAATGTTGAACTAGCAATACACACCCACCAAGTTTTTGATAAAATATCCGATAAAGGATTCTTGAGTTATTGATGATTTATTGTATGATTTATGAGTCAAATGACTTTATGATGATGAAAGGAATGTAGGTATGTGTTGAATTTAATGAAAAGTATCTATAGTGTTGCAAGTTGACCACCCCTTGTTGAGGGGATGACATGCCTCAATCACTTTGATGGGGGGTGCTATGCCCATCTACCATATTTAGGGGCATATACCTTGACCACTTTGATGGGGAGGGGGTGCTATGTCTATCTACCATGTTGAGGGGTATATTCCTTGACCACTTTGATGGGGGGAGGGGGGTTCTATGCCCATCCACCATATTGAAGGGTATATACCTTGACCACTTTGATCGGGGGGAGGTGCTATGCGCATTTACCATGCTGAGAGGTATATACCTTGACACTTTGATAGTGGATGTTATGGCCATCTACCATGTTGAGGGGTAGATACCTCAATCACCTTCCAAATTGGTGGCATGCCTTGGATTCCAAGTAATTGTTGGCTTGGTCTATGATGATAGTCTCTTCATACACATGTAATATATTCTATGCAAGCATATTTTACTTCCAACATTGGTCATGCATGCCATGTTGTTATTATACTTATTGCTTGTTTATGATTATGCATTTGACTATGTTGCCTATCTTTTTTTGCATTGCATCCTACATACTTAGTACATTCAAATGTACTAACGCATACTCTATGCCTACATGATGTTACCATATAGGAACCGGAGCCCTTCACGATCATCCTCCACGTGGCTAATTTTGGCATATTGATGATAAGCTTTGGTGAGTCCTCAAGTTTGGGGACACTAGCTATGCTACTCTTGCTTTGTTTAGTCTTTATGTTGAACTTTTGATACTATCAGGGTGAGCCTGGAAAGTGTCTTGGCCCCCACTCAAATCTATGTTTAGAGGTGTTATTGGAACAAATGATGTACTTATGCTTTAAGTTTTGACTCTTCTATGTTCTATTCTATCAAAGACTTTCTTTAGTCCTTTTATCCTTATTTATACTCTCTTGTTGTTGTTTAATTGTTTCCACGACCAAGGATGTATAAATGATATGCTAAGAGGCTTGTTTGGAGTCCCTTCGGGTTTCCATTCGTCGTGTCACATTTAGGCCCTAGGCTTGGGTCATGACAAAGTTGGTATCAGAGCACTAGGTTGTTAATAGTCATTAGAATCGAATAAACCACATCGATTAAAGTCTTATTCATGGTTGTGAAGTGCACCACAACTATAACTAATAGGCTATGAGGCGTTTTAGGAAATGTTTCTGTTCTTTATGGTCTGTGTTGTGCTATAGAAGTAAAGGTAAGGCTTTCCCCTAATGAATATTCTTTGCTATTTTAGGTCATGCCTATTCTAAGAGGAAGAATAGCTCATTTACCTGAGGAGTAACCGACATCTCCTGCTCCCAAGCTCTTCAAGATGGGGGAGTTGCCTATGAAGAATTCCGGGAAGCCATTACTATGTTGGCCCATGCCATGACTAATCAAATGGACCAAGGGGCCCAAGCCCTTCATACTCCTACTCTGGCCTCTAGGGTGAGGGATTTTACACGAATGAACCCACCGGAGTTCCACCGGGCCTAAGGTGGATAAGAAACCTCAAGAATTTATTGATGATGTATATAAAGTATTATCTATTATGAGAGTTAGATCAGAGGAAAAAGCAGAGTTGGTAGCCTGCCAACTTAAGGGGGTAGCTCAAATTTGGTTCACCCAATGGAAGATGGAGAAGGGGAATAACAATGTCATTCTTTGGGAAGAGTTCAAGGCGGAATTTCTCAACTAGTTCTTCCCTCTTGAGCTAAGGGAGGCCAAAATGATGGAATTTATAAATCTAAAGAAAAGATCTATGAGTGTGAGGGAATATGCCCTCAAGTTCAATCAACTCTCTAAGTATGCTCTATAATTGGTGGCCTAGCCGAGGTTTAGGATGAACAAATTAGTGATTGGTGTGTTCGAATTGGTCGATGAGGAGTGTCATGCTACCATGTTGATAAGTGATACGGATTTGTCCCGCCTTATGATATATGTTGAACAACTGGAGGGGGAAAAACTTAGAGAAAAAAGATGTGAGGCCAAGAGGGCCCATTTTTAAGGTAGATTCTAAAGTCCCAAGGGTGGTCGGTTTGCTAATGATAACCCAAGGGTCAAAAGTGGTGGTGGTGTGGTGCCTTGCCCTTTGTGCCCACGATGTGGTAGAGGCCATGATCGCCCATGTTTGAAGAACTCTAATTCTTGCTATGGTTGTGGAAAAGTGGGTCATAAGGTGATGGATTGTCCTCTTAATCAACACAAGGGTAGAGATGGTCGTCCACAAGGCCAAGGTCCAAATGCGGGTCCTGAGGAAAGAGAAGGTCAACAAGGGGGTGCCCCAAGGTACAATAGGTTCGATGCTCTTCAAGGGAGAAAAGGGTGGATGAGGTGCCCGATGTCATCACTGGTATGTTAAAAGTCTTTGATTTTGATGTGTATGTATTGATAGACCCGAGTGCCACTCTTTCTTTTGTTACTCCTTTTTTTTTTGCCAAAAAGCCTCATGTTAAACCCGAATTGTTGTGTGAGACTTATGAAGTATCTACCCCCGTTGGTGACTCCATTATTGCTAGAAGGGTCTATAGAAATTGTCCCATGTCCATTTTGCATAAAATCTTGCCTTGTGATTTTGTTCAATTAGATATGGTGGATTTTGATATCATTATTGGGATGGAATGGTTGCGTACATATTATGCCTTTATTGATTATAGAACCCATAGGGTCGAATTCAAATTCCCTAACGAACCCGTCCTTGAGTGGGAGAGTCATGATGTGGTGGTCAAGGGTCGATTCATTTCTTGCATTAAATTAAAGCCCAAAAGTTGATTTCTAAGGGCCGTCTCTATTATCTTGTGAGGGTTAGATATGTTAAGTCCAAAGTCCTTCCCATAGAGTCGGTTCCGGTGATTAATGAGTTCCTCGATGTCTTTCCCGATGAGCTTCTCGGTGTTCCTCCTGAAAGGAAAATAGATTTTAGTATAGACCTCCTTCCAGATACTCAACCCATTTCTATTCCCCCTGCCATATATCCCGGACGAAGTTGAAGGAGTTGAAAGAACAATTGAGGGATTTGTTGGAGAAGGGTTTCATAAGGCCTAGTCAATTACCTTGGGGTGCACCAATTTTGTTTGTGAAAAAGAAGGATGGTCTCTTAGAATGTGCATTGATTACCAACAACTTAATAGGGTCACCATAAAGAACAAGTACCCTTAACCAAGGATTGATGATCTTTTTGACCAACTTCAATGGGCTAGTCACTTTTCTAAGATTGATCTTTGGTCAGGGTATCACCAAGTGAAAGTGAGGGAGTGTAACATTCCCAAAACGGCCTTCGAGACTAGGTATAGGTACTATGAGTTTGTTGTTATGTCCTTCGGGTTGGCTAATGCACCGACTATGTTTGTAGATCTTATGAATAGGGCCTTCAAACCCTACCTTGATTGGTTTGTGGTAGTTTTTATTGATGATATCTTGATTTATTCCCATAGTAAGGAGGATCATGTGAATCACTTGAGGGTGGTGTTTCAAATCTTGAATGAGTAGAAGTTGTATGCTAAATATGAAAAATGTGATTTTTGGTTGAAAGAGGTTGCCTTTAAAGTCATGTGGTGTCAAGTGATGACATTAAGGTGGATCCTAAGAAGATGGAGATAATTAGAAATTGACATAGACCTTTGACTCTGCCAAACATTAGAATTTTCTTGGTTTTAGTGGGTTACTACCGAAGGTTTGGGAATGGGTTCTTCACTATTGTTTCTCCTATGACTAAGTTGATTCAAAAGAAGGCAAAATTTGTGTGGACCAATGAATGTGAGAAGAGTTTTCAAACTTTGAAAGATAAGCTTGTCTCCGCTCCTCTTTTGTCTCTACCTAAAGGATTGGAAGAATTTGTTATATATTGTGATGCCTCAAGAATTGATTTGGGTTGTGTTTTGATGTAAAATGGTAAGGTGATAGCATATGCTTCCAGACAACTTAAGGTGCATGAAAAGAATTATCCCATCCATGATCTTGAATTGACTGCCGTGGTATTTGCTTTGAAAATTTAGTGTCATTATTTGTATGGGCTCCAAGTTGACGTATTTACTGGTCATAAGAGTCTCCAACATGTGTTCGCCCAAAAGATCTCAACTTGAGATAAAAAGGTGGTTAGAACTTCTTAAAGATTATGATATGAGTGTGCATTATCACTCCGATAAAGCTAATTTTGTGGCCAATGCTCTAAGTAGGGTGTCTATGGGTAGCCTAACTTATGTTGATGGTGGTGGCAAGGAGGTGATTAGAGAGGTTCATCGGTTGGCTAGATTAGGAGTCTAGTTGGAAGAGGTTGATAATGGTTGTGTAGTTGTTGTTGATGGTTCTAACTCTTCTTTGATTAAGGAGGTAAAGGCAAAACAAGATGTTGACCTCGCCTTGTTAGAATTGAAGGCCTTGGTGAGAGATGGTAAGGTGGAGGTCTTCTCTTAAGGGGGAGATGGTTCCTTAGGAAACAAGGTAGATTATGTGTGCCTAGTGTTGATGAATTCAGAAAGAAAATTTTAGATGAGGCTCATAATTCTTCTTATTCTATTCACCCTGGTTCTACAAAGATGTATGAAGATTTGAGGGAAGTGTATTGGTGGGGTGGTATTATCACGAGCCAACCCTAAGGCCTCGATGTGACATGACAAATGAGAACCCAAAGGGAACCAAACAAGCCTCTTAGCATATCAGTCACATATCCTTGATCGCGGAAGCAAAGCAAACAACATCAAGAGATTTAAATAAGGATAAAGGGACTAAGGAAAGTCTTAGATAACCACTAACAACGAAGAGTCAAGAAAAAAGCATAATTACATCAGTTGTCCTATAACACCTCTAGCATAGATAGATAGGGCGGGGTCCAAGACACTTTCCGGGCTCACATTCATAGTATCAAGAGTGCAAAATAAAGAAATAACATAAGCAAGAGTAGCATAGCTAGTGTCTCCGAACTTGAGGACTCACTAAAGTTTGTCTTCAATATGTCCAAAACTAACTAGGTGGAGGGAGATCGTGAAGAGCTTCAGTTCCTACATGGTAACATCATGTGGGCGTAGAGTATGCATTAGTATATTTGAATGTACTAAGTATGAAGGATGCAATGCAATAAGAGATAGACAACATAGTCAAAATGCATAATTATAAGCAAGGGATAATATATTAGCAACATGACATGCATGATCAATGCTTGAGGTAAAACATGCTTGTATAGGACACAGTACGTGTTGGAAGAGACCGTCATCGTATACCAAGCAAACTAGTACTTGGAATCCAAGGTAGATAACCCCCTTGGAAGGCGATTGAGGTATCTACCCCTCAATTAGTAGTACGGGCTTACAATCCCCCTTGGAAGATGATTGAGGTATCTACTCCCCAATATGGTATTACGGGCTTACCACCCCCCAACAAGGTGATTGAGGTATCTACCAACCAACATGATAGTACGAGCTTACCACCCCCCGACAAGGAGATTGAGGTATCTACCCCCCAACATGGAAGTATGGGCTTACCATCCCCCTACAAGGTGATTGAGGCTTGACACCCCCTCAACAAGGTGTTGTCAACTTACAACACCATAGATACTTTTTATAAATTCTACACGTACATACATTCCTTTCATCATCATAAAGTCACTTGACTCATAGGTCATACAATAGATCATCAATAACTCAAGAATCCTTAACCAGATATTTTATCAAACACTTGATGGGTGTGTAATTCTAGTTCAAATCATGTAATTCAAGAGTGAAATTATGTGAGAAAACTCAATATAAACTAACCTACCAATACTTGGTAACACCCCCATTCAAGATAAATTGAAACCCCTCATAAATCTTATAATATATCATAGATTCATAGCTCAAAACATGTTTAAACAGTCAACATTTGTTGAAAACCCCAACATAGTTTATAATCAAATTCATAATAAGAGGTACCCATAAATAATTCAACTTGAAATTATGCAATTTACATAAAGAGGAAGGTTGGGCACCATATGTGAAAGGACCCAATAGTTGAAACCCACAAACCTCAATTTCGGGGATTTCATTGATGAAGAATTGAATGAGAACTTAAAGCTTGAATGAATTTCTTGAGATCTAGAGTTGAGTTTGGGACACTTGAATTTGTATGAAGTATTTGGCTAAGTGTTAGAGAGGGTTTTGAGAGTGTCTTGAGTGATAGGGTTGAAAACTGACTAAGTATAGGTTCTTTTACGCATAGGAGGACTTAGGCCTAAGACCCCAAAGCCTTAGGCTGGACAGCGAAGCTGGCAACAAAATACACATCGCCGTGCCCTTGGTGTGTCACGCCTCGAGTACAGATCGACGCTGGATAAGCATTTTTTTCGGAAAATATAATTTTGCTACGGTTGCTCTAAAATTAGGGTTGTAACTATTTCCCACTAATTTTTCTCCTGATCACGAATATAAAGTTGGATTTTCGATATCACACACAGATATTGAGATACATAGACATTACTATTATGGGCATTTTCGAGGCATATTTTCGGGCACTTTTTTGGGTGTTTCAATATCTCCCCCTTGGGAATATTCGTTCCCGAATATCAAAGAAACATACATAAGAGAAGTAATCAAGATGATTTCAGCCCAACACATGAATGCAACAAATGCATTAAAACATTATTTCAAAAATCTCAACATAAGTGTCAAAAATCACCATAACTTGTCAACATAAACATGAATGCATGCAAATGACATAAGGGCTGAGACTTCAGACATGAGATCATACAAGGTCTTAGTTTTTCTAGCATAAGCTTGAGTAGAATGAAAGAGGTATGAATGTTATTTCTCATGTCCGTTCCATCTCCATATGTGACACGTTCGACTTGATGGATCCTCTAAAGGACCTTGATGAACACCACAATTTTTTTCCCAACCTTAAACTCAATATCTCTCTTTCTTACATCGGAATAGGACTTTTGTGTACCTTAAGTCATCTTCAATCTTCCTCTTATCGACCTCATCTCCTCCAAAGCTCCTATAGTCAAATCCAGTACAATCAAAGTCATCTCACTAACACACCTCTCTCGAATTTCCATACATCTTTTATGAACCGGGGTAAATAGAATATGATGAATTATGAGCCTCACCTAAAAACAAACTTTCTGAAGTCATCAATATTAGGCACACACAATCCACCTTGGCACCTAAGGGCACCATCTTCCCCTTGGGAGAAAACCTCCACATTGCCATCTCTCACCGAGGTCTTCAACTCTAGCAACGCGGGGTCAAGATCTTGCTTTGCGTTCACCTCCTCAATCAAGAAAGATTTAGAACCATCAACAACTGCTACTCTACTATTTTCAGCCTCTTCCAACCTAACCAAAAATCTAGCCAACCGATGAAACTCTCTATCCACCTCCGTGCCACCATCATCAACATTAGCTAGGCTACCCATAGACATCCTACTTAAAGCATCGACCATAATATTAGCTTTATCGGAGTGATAATGCACACTCATATCATAATCTTTAAGGAGCTCTAACCACCTTCTTTGTTTCAAGTTGAGATCTTTTTGGGTGAATACATATTGGACACTCTTATGATCGGTAAACACATCAATGTGAACCCCATACAAGTAATAACACCAAATTTTCAAAGCAAATACCACGGCAGCTAATTGAAGATCATGGGTGGGATAATTCTTCTCATGCACCTTATGTTATCTAGAAACATATGCTATCACCTTATCATTTTGCATCAAAACACAACCCAAACCAATTCTTGAGGCATCACAATACACAACAAACCCTTCCAACCCTTCCAGTAGGGACAAGATAGAAGCGGAGACAAGCTTATCCTTCAAAGTTTGGAAACTCTTTTCACACTCATCGGTCCACACAAATTTTGCCTTCTTTTGGGTCAACTTAGTCATGGGAGAAGCAATAGAAGACAATCCATTTACAAACCTCCAGTAATAACCCACCAAACCCAAAAAAAACTTTTAATATCCAATGGGGTCAAAGGTCTAGGCTAATTTCTAATCACCTCCATCATCTTAGGATCCACCTTAATAATATCACCCGATACCACATGACCTAGAAAAGCAACCTCTATCAACAAAAACTCACATTTTTTATATTTAGCATACAACTTTTCCTCCCTCAAGATTTGCAACAATACCCTCAAGTGATCCACATGCTCCTCCTCACTATGGAAATAGATCAAGATGTCATCAATAAAAACCACCACAAACAAATCAAGGTATGGTGTAAAGACCCTATTCATGAGATCCATGAAGATAGCCAGTGCATTAGTTAACCTGAAGGACATAACCAGAAACTCATAGTGCCTATACCTAGTCCAAAAAGCCGTATTGGGAATGTCACACTCCTTTACTTTCACTTGGTGATACCCGGACCGAACATTAATCTTAGAGAAGTGACTATCCCCTTGAAGTTGGTCAAAAAGATGATTAATCCTTGATAGAGGATACTTATTCTTTATGGTGACCTTAAGTTACCAATAATCAATCCACATTCTAAAAGTACCGTCCTTCTTCTTCACAAACAACACTGGTGCACCCCACTGTGATTGACTAGGCCAAGTAAAACCCTTTTCCAACAAATCCCTTGATTGCTCCTTCAACTCCTCAACTCCATCGGGGCCATACGGTAAGGGGGAATAGAAATGGGTTGAGTATCGGGAAGGAGGTCTATGGCAAAATCTATTTCCCTTTCGGTAAGAACACTGGGAAGCTCATGAGAAAAGGCATCAAGGAATTCATTGACCATCGAAACCGACTCTATAGGAAGTACTTTGGACTAGACATCCCTAACCTTTACAAGAGGGTAGAGACACCCTTTAGAAATCAACTTTTGGGCTTTATTCCAAGAAATGAATCTATCCTTGACCACCACATCATGACTCTCCTACTCGAAGATGGGTTTATTAGGGAATTGGAATTTGACCCTATGGATTCCACAATCAATAGAGGCATAATATGTATGCAACTAATCTATCCTAAGAATGACATCAAAATCTACCATATCCAACTCAAGAATCACAAGGCAATATTTTATGCAAAATGAAAATGGGGTAATTTCTAAAGACCCTTCTAGCAACAATGGATGCACCAACGAGAGTAGACACTTCATATGTCTCACATAGCAATTCGGGTTTAACATGAAGCTTTTTGGTAACAAAAGGAGTAATAAAAGAAAGAGTGGCACAAGGGTCTATCAATGCATACACATCAAAACAGAAAACCTTTAACATACCTGTAAAGCACCATACCAAGTCTAGTGACCTCTAGAGGGGTATGGTTGGAAATACCGACGGTCATCCCCATAATCCTTAGTGATCCATGGACAATGTTCTGACGCATGATTCTTTTCACCACACTCGAAACATGCACTTGAACCGGCCATACAATCTCTCGGATAGTACCTCCCACATTTGTGACTCGTAGGGGAAACTTGAACACCAACACCCTTGCCTTTCCCTTAAACATACAGGTAATTAGAAAGCTTGTGGCCCATATTGCCACACCCAAAGCATGTACCCGTGTTTCTCCTACATGTGCATCATATTTCCTCCCACATTTTGAGCATCAAGGTCGAGTCATTCCACCATTACCATCGGGCTTAGCATATGGAAGCCTACCTTCAATTTGAACTCTTCTCCTTCCTTCCTTCGAGGCCACTGGGCCCTCTTAGCCTCACTCTCCTTTACGTTTTCCCTGGAAGTCTCGAGAATACCCACATATTGGTTGAGTTGAATTGTCACCGCTTTGGTCAATAGTCGTAGAGCATTATGAAGCTCCGCACTTGATAAGTCGCCATCTTGCCCACCACCCTGAATAGCTTGCGAGATTTTCTGAAATATAATAGTTATGAATTGGTAATAAGCCCTAGAGGACTTGGCTCTACCATACGATATAGATCATGAAGAAGTGAAACATTCCCTAAAATGCCTCATAGCCTCTTACTCATAGTCGTGGCGCGCTTCACAACCACGAATAAGACTCTAATCAATGTAGTATGTTGGATTCCAAGGACCATTAACAACCAAGTGCACTAATAACAAGTTTTTCACAACCCAAGCCTCGGGTCTAGACTTGAAATGGCAAAAAGGAACCCCAAGGGACCCAAACAAGCCTCTTAGCATATCAATCGCACATCCTTAGTCACGTAAGCAAAGTAAACAACATTAAGAGATTTAAATAGGGATAAAGGGACGAAGGAAAGTCTTAGATAGCCATAAACAACCAATAGTCAAGAACGTAGCATAATTATATCACTTGTCCAACAATATCTGTAGCATAGATAGGGCAAGGCCAAGACACTTTCTGAGATGACCCTCATAGTATTAAGAGTGCAATATAAGGAAATAACATAAGCAAGAGTAGCATAGCTAGTGAGTCTGAATTTGAGTACTCACCAAAGCTTGTCTTCAAGATGTCCAAAACTAACCACGAGGAGGGAGATTGTGAGGAGCTCCGGTTCCTACATGTAACATCATGTAGGCATAGAGTATACGTTGGTACGTTTGAATGTACTAAGTACGTAGGATGCAATGCAACAAGAGATAGGCAACATAGTTAAAATGCATAATTATAAGAAAGGGATAGTATGTTAGCAACATGACATGTATGATCAATGCGTGAGGTAAAACATGCTTGTACAGTATATAATACATATGTAGGAAGAGATCATCATCATAGATCAAGCAAACTGGTAATTGGAATCCAAGGCATACCACCCCCTTAGAAGGTGATTGAGGTATCTACCCTTCAATTAGTAGTATGGGATTACCACCTCCCAACAAGGCGATTGAGGTATCTATCCCCAACATAGTAGTACGGGCTTACCATCCCCCTACAAGGTGATTGAGGCTTGACACCCCCTCAACAAGGTGTTGTCAACTTACAACACCATAGATACTTTTCATAAATTCAACACATACATACATTTCTTTTATCATCATAAAGTCACTTGACTCATAGGTCATGCAATAGATCATCAATAACTCAAGAATCCTTAATCGAACATTTTATCAATCACTTGGTGGGTGTGTAATGCTAGTTCAAAATCATGAAATTCAAGAGTGAAATTATGTGAGAAAACTCAACATAAATTAAACCACCAACACTTGATAACACACCCATGAAAAATACATTGGAATCCCTTATCAAATGTCATAATAGATCATAGAATCATAGTTAAAAACATGCTTAAACAGTCAACATTTCATGAAAAACCCAACATAGTTTACAATCAAATTCATAATAGGAGATACCCATAGATAATTCTACTTGAAAACATGTAATTTACATAAAAAGGAAGGTTGGGCACCATGAGTGAAAGTACCCAATGGTTGAAACACACATATCTCAGTTTCGGGGATTTCCTTGATAAAAATTTGAATGATAACTTGAAGCTTGAATGAATTTCTTGATATCCGGAGATGTGTTTGGGACACTTCAGTTTGGATGAAATATTTGGCGAAGTGTTAAAGAGGGTTTTGAGAGTGTCTTGAGTGATATAGGGTTGAAAAGTGACTAATTATAGGTGTTTTTATGCATTGGAGGGTTCATGCCCAAGGCCCCAAAGCTTTAGGCCAAAATAGTGAAGCAGGTAACAATATACACATCTTCGCACTCCTGGCGCATTGCGCCTCGGACGCGGATCTACACTGGATAAGAACTTTTGTGGAAAATGAAATATTGCTACGGTTGCTCTACAATCGAGGTTATACCCATTCAATACTAAATTTCGCCCTTTGATCATGAATAGAAAGTCAAATTTTTGATATCAACATGAATTTTGAGACATACAGAAATTACAATTATGAGCATTTTTTAGGCATATTTTCGAGTACTTTTTAGGGAGTTTCAGGTATGAGGAGAGATATTGCTAAGTTTGTATCTGATTTTCATAATTGCCAACAAGTGAAAGTCGAATCAAAGACCTGGTGGCCTAGCCCAAGATATAGGGATTCCTTCTTGGAAGTGAGAGGTAATCAATATGCATTTTGTGATTGGGTTGCCTAGGACTAGAAAGCATATTGTTTTTTCTGGGTTGTGGTTGATAGAATGACAAAGTCAATTTATCTCTTATCAGTCAAAACTACTTATGGTGTCAAAGATTATGCCAAATTTTTTATTCATGAGTTGGTTAGATTGCATGGGGTGTCTTTTCTATCATATCGGATCGTGGTGCTCAATTCACTTCTGACTTTTGGAGGTCTTTCCAAAGAGATCTTGGTAGGTTAAGCTTAGCACGATCTTTCACTCTCAAATAGATGTCCCAGCTAAAAGAACTATCAAAATTCTTGAGGATATTCTTAGATCTTGTGTTTTGGAGATTAAGGGTAATTGGAATGAACATCTTCCACTCATTGAGTTTTCTTACAACAATAGCTATCATTCAAGTATTAGTATAGCTCCTTTTAAGGTTCTCTGTGGTAGACGTTGTAGGTCTCTAATTGGATGGTTTGAGGTGGGGGAAATGACTTTTTTAGGTCCAAATTTGGTTATGGATCTATGGAGAAGGTGCGGTTGATAAGTGAGAGATTGAAAATAATCAAAAGTCGACAAAAGTCATATTCTGATGTGAGGAGAAGAGAGCTTGGATTTAAGGTTGGTGATTGGGTCTATTTGAAGGTCTCACCCATGAAGGGTGTAGTTCGATTTGGCAAGAAGGGTAAATTGAGCCCAAGGTTTGTGGGTTCTTATAGAGTATTGAGGAGGATTGGTAAAGTGGCTTATGAGTTGGAGTTTTCTATTGATATGAATATGGTTCATCCGGTGTTTCATGTGTCCATGTTGAGAAAGTGTGTAGGTGCCCTACTGCTATAGTACCCTTGGATGTTGTAGGTATGGTGGAATAATTTAACTTATGAAGAGATTCTGGTAGAAATTTTGGATAGACAAGTGAAGAGGTTGAGGAACAAGGACGCATCTTCCATCAAGGTTCTTTTGAGAAACCAACAAGTTGAAAGTGCCACATGGGAAGCCGAGGCGGACATGAAAAAGTGATATCCACACCTCTTCCATTCTACTCAAGCCTAAGGCACTAATTTAAGTACCCTATATGATTTCAAGTCTTAAGTTTTAGCCCTTGTGTCATTTGCATGCATTCATGTTTATGTTGATAAGTTTATGGTAATTTTTGACACTTATGTTGAGATTTTTGAAATGATGATTAAATGCATTTGTTGCATTCATGTGTTGGGATGAAATCATTTTGATTACTTCTCTTATATAAGTTTCTTTGATATTCGGGGACGAATGTTCTCAAGGGGGGAGATATTGAAACGCCCCAAAAATGCCTAAAATTGTGCCTCAAAAAATATCTGTAGTCGTAATTTCCATATATCTCAAAATTCATGCGTGATATTAAAAATCCGACTTCATATTCATCGTCAGGGTGCAAATTTGATTGGGGACTAGATATAACCTTGATTTTAAAGCAACCGTAGCGAAATTTCTTTTTCCACAAATTTGCTTACCTAGTATCGATCCGCGCCCTGGCCGTGATGCGCCAGGGGCGCGAATCAGTGTTAGTTTGGTCCCCCAGTATTTTTCTTTTACCCAAGGCTTTGGGGTCTTGGGTCCATGCCCTCTTATGCATTAAAACACTAATACTTAGCCATTTTTCAACTCTATATCACTCAAGACACTCTCAAAACGCTCTCTAACACTTAGTTAAACATTTCATCCAAATTCGAGTGTCCCAAACTCATTTATGGATCTCAAGAATTTCATTTAAACTTCAAGTTTTCATTCAAATTTACATCAAGAAAATCCCCAAATTTGAGGTATGTGGATTTCAACCATTGGATCCTTTCACCCATGGTGCCCAATCTTTCTTTTTATGTAAATTACATATTTTCAAGTTGGATTATTCATGGGTATCTCTTATTATGAATTTGATTATAAATTATGTTGGGGATTCACAAAATGTTGACTGTTTATACATGTTTTGAGTTATGCATCTATGATCTATTATGAGATTTCATGAGGGGTTTCAAGCTATTTTGCATGAGGGTTTTACTATGTGTTGGTGGGTTGATTTATGTTGAGTTTTCTCACATGATTTTACTCTTGAATTGCATTATTTTGAACTAGCATTAAATACCCGCCAAGTGTTTGATAAAATGTCCGGTTAAGAATTCTTGAGTTATAGATGATCTATTGCATGATTTATTAGTCAAGTGACTTTATGATGATGAAAATACTATTGGTATGTGTTGAATTCATGAAAAGTATCTATATTGTTGCAAGTTGACCACACCTTGTTGAGGGGGTTACATGCCTCAATAACTTTGATGGGGAGGGGGGGTGCTATGCCCATCTATTATGTTGAAGGGTA
>JAABOM020095351.1:0-27670 GCA_011800125.2 Solanum clarkiae
TAACTAATTTAATATGGAGAGCTAAAATTGGGTGTCAACAACTTGTCTCTTTCTTTGTCCATGGAAGCATGTAATGAAGGCGTGGACAAAGAAATATTTACACAATTCAATTTTGGCTGACCAAAATAGCCTTTTGGGCAGCAATTTGGTATTTAATGGAGTTATGGTCGAACTCTTGTTTTTGAGTTGCCTACATATCCCAAGTTTCATGAGAAAT
Source organism: Solanum clarkiae (assembly GCA_011800125.2). NCBI lineage: Eukaryota > Viridiplantae > Streptophyta > Magnoliopsida > Solanales > Solanaceae > Solanum > Solanum clarkiae. Next base: position 218 of record JAABOM020095351.1, read on the forward strand.
CATGTCGTATGTTCTTCGAGAGTGCAAAATCATAACAAAGTTTAACCGAATTTGAAATTTGCCCCAGTATCGAATTACAGTAATACTGAGTTTTCTTAGGTGATGGAGTATGATGAGGTCAGCATGAATAAAATGAAAACAACCCAATCAAGCTAAGGTGACTTACATATATCGAGACATAGGAATCAGACCGGATGTAGTTCTAATCGATAACTGGGAAAGAGAAATGTTCCATAGAAATTTCTACAAGAAGCCTATAATGGTAAGGAAAAATTGACTCAGTATCGAGTTATAGTGATATCGAGCCATAAAAGTTAAACAAAGAGTCTAATCTAAATTTTTGAAAATTAAGTCGAGTTGAGTTCTAAAAGTGAATCCTTGACATAACTAGGGATGCTTGACATGCTACAAGCTTTCCCTAATTTGCTGCTAAGAGAGAGCTCGACATGATGCGTTTTCCTGGAAAATAAGTAAAAGGGTGAAAAGTACATGTTGTAGTTCAAAATTATAAATAAAACTAATAAAGTAGAGAGTAGAGTGTAGATATTCAAATGATTGTTAATGTCTTTGTCTTGTGTCGCGAATACGATGTAGGTAAAGTAGCTTGTAACCTAGAGGCCTCTAATTGGCGAAGCTGTAGAAATGTGACGCCTTTATCTGGTGAGACAAAGCTTGTAATGTAAAACCTCTGACTGGTGGGGTGATTGTAATGTAACACCTATATCTGATTATGCAAAACTTGTAATGTAAATTCTCTAGCTGGCGAGGCAATTTATAATATAATACCCGTATCTAGTGATTCAAAACTTGTAATGTAAAGCTTTCGACTGGCGGAGTGATTGTAATATAACCCCTGTATCTAGCGGTATCGAAGTCTGTAAATATAAAATTTAACTATACGTGTATTATGAGTTTTCTAGCATGTATGACCCTGATCGATGAAGCTTTGATGGTACTCCCATATTGTGGCCTTTGACCAGCAAAGTCTCGCTTCTTTTGCTTATATACAAGCTCTGATTGGTGGAATCTTGACGTTACTCACTATGTACAACCTCCAATTGATGGATTTTGAATGACATTTACTATGTACTACCTTCGAGCAATGGAGTAGTTTGAACGATGTTTTCTATGCACAACCTTCAAGCAATGCAATTAGATTGAATTATCCAGTTAGCAGAATTCTTTTGACGTAGTTAGGCGGTGGTTTCCAATTGGTGGAGCTTATTCAATGTTGTTAGCTAGCTGTCTCCAACTGATGGAGCTTATTTGACGCAATTAGATGGTGGTCCCTACTTCATGGAGTTATTTATAATAAAAAGAAAATTATCCTATTTGTTCTATGAGGGCCTCTTTGTCTTCAGTGTTTGATCTGGATCTAGAGTGTATCTGTAAAGATTTAAAAATAGAACATATTAGAGAAAAAAACATGAAGCATTTCAAGAAAGTAAATATGGAGAAAATATTTTTGCTTATGATTGGAATACGCAAAATGGCATCTCCGTTCATGTTCCGAGGCTTGATGTTATCTTCCTTGATTTCTTGTCTTCCTGCGCTCAAAAAATATTTTTTAATTTGGGTGGGGGCATTAACTTGTGTCGATTCACAAACTTTGGTGTTGTCATCGAAAACCTTGAATACTTTTTCGATCCATCGTCGATCACTTAAGTTGGAGACTTGGTAGGTGGAATAGTATGGAAACATTTTGAAAAAAAATAATAGTATGTTCTTTATAAGGGAGTATATTACGTATATATATATACTAGTTCTAGACATGTGCACGTGTGTTTCAAATGACAAATAGCACATATGATATAAATCATATTAAATTTTGAAGACCCCTTTTTTGTAAAATTAAACGAAAAATGTTGTTATTTTATAAAATAATTAATTAAAGATCAAAATTGAATATGTAATATAAAGCAATTTATCATTATTTCAAGTTATTAGTTGAGGAAAACTCAAAAGTTCTAGAAGCAATTGTTTAATTTATGATTTAATATAATCTCATTAAATCTCCACCATCCTATCATATACATAATATCCATTCTATAAGATAATTTTTCATTAATTAATTAGGTGAAGAAAACTCAAATGATTTACAACAGTTAATATTATAATTGTTTAGAATTTTATAAGATTTCACTAAATTCCACTCATTCTATTTATTGAAAGTATTATTTAATACTTAATTATTAAAATTTAATTGAATAAGACCCTTACTATTAATATTCACTTGTAGAATTTAGTCAAGAAGTTGTAACAATTTTACTGCCATTTGCTTGGCTAGTAGTAAATTTGAGTTTCAGTTAATTAATTAGTATAATATGATTTGAAGGATCATTTCGTAATTCAACAATTTTCAAATATCAAGCTTCTCACTCTTTAATTTCAAAAAGTCATTTTCCTTCATCAACCATAACTTCCTCCCATCCAGAGAGCAGACAACAAACTTTTGTACTTGATCTGTAACGCGTGAATGCCAAAAACATCCTCGAGATAATCTTGTAGTTTCTATGAAGTTGAGATGATGGAACAGATCATGAATTAACTAAGAAGAAGATATCATGAAAACTTAATTTCTTTAGGTAATGTACATAATATACTTTTGTGAGGTTTTTAGCCTTTAACTTGTGACTTTAACAGTTTTAAAGGAGAAGCAACAAATCTAACATATATTTTCACAATGTTTAAGTTAGTTTTATTGAGATCAATAAAATAATACTAATAATATAATATGATAAAACTTAAAAGACATTTTTGACCACATATGAATGTCTTGTTCAAATATATATAGTAAACATAATAAAATTTTCGTAAAAAATCATTGCAACGAAGATCTGAACATGTCCAAACTCATTTGAACGATTTGAGGTACATTCAGATTCATCTTCTGAATTAAAAACCTGACAATAATAACTCATTATAGAATAATATAGGACATTGAAGATAAAGTTGATTACGACTATTGCTATACCTTTACACGTATCCTCATCCCTAAATTTTATGACTTCCAATCACTGAAGCAATTTCTTTTGATGTGTTCAAATGCGCTTTAACTGCTCCTAAGTCCTAGTTGTCCACTTCTTAAAAAAGTTACATACATAAAGATGAATTGATGAAGAGCAAGATGATCATTCTGTACAAAAAATGCATCAAGAAATAAGTTTTTATATACTTTTAGCTCCATCATATTACAACCACGGACTTCCATTTTTTAGATGCTTCATGTTTAGTGGATTGGATCTTTTAATTTATAACATGTCTGAGACTATTAATATTCTACTGATTAGTTATCCACAAGAGAAATTCCAATTAATGTAGTCACGAATAAAAATAGATATTGCATTGATTGTGAATTTATACTTAATTAAGAGTAGTGCAAAAGACATACAATGCTAAAGTTTGTTTTACGTTTTTGTAGATGCATGAACTCATTCAAGCCTTGTGTGATTTATTAAGCATATTTATATGTACGGTAATACATCTAATAATTAATTGATTTTTGTTAGAAATTAAATTCACCTTTTGGTACAAAATACAATAAAAATAGGGATATCTTGAAGGAATTTTTTTTTTAAAAAATATTTTTAATGGCATTATTGTAGTAACTTAACTTTGTAGGGGTATTTTGGTATTTCAGCTTTCAACTTTTTTATTCCCACTTTTAGTTATATATGATGATATGATATGATATACGACATGATATGATACATGATATATATATATATATATATATATATATATATATACACACACACATAGTAATCCTCAATCAATCTATGGTTATGACACGCTTCGAGGTCCATCGAACTTCTCCACATTCAAATATAGTTCTTCTCATACTACCATCGTTAGATGACACTTCTCTGACTCTTTTGGAAGATTTTTTTCTTTTCAATGACGCATAAACAAAAGAGGATTTTCTATGGGTATGACCGGACCCTTAAAGGTTGCCCACGTATCCCCAAATGGAAATCAGGTTTGTGCGTAGTTCAGGGGTAAAAGAATGAAAATTATGCAATGCAACGACCGAGCCTGACTCAGGCTGTCTACGTATCCAAGTGGAATCAGGTCAAAACACAGTTCAAGTACAGAGGGGAAAACAAAAATATGTAATGCAATGACCAAGCCTGACTCATGTTGCTTACGTATCTAATTGAAACCAGGTCAAAACGTAGTTTAAGTACAACAAAAAGAAAAAATAAAATGCTATGACCGAGACTGAATGAGGCTACCAATTTATCCAAGAAAAATTAGGTCAAAATGTAGTTCAATATAACAGAAAAGTAAAATGTGAAGAGATCGAACTCGACAAAGATTATCTACGTATCCCATTAAAGGAAGTCACATCAGCATAGTTCTAAATATATATATAGAAAAGATGCTTTTGGATTTTCTAGGGAGACCAAACTTGATGTGGGTTGCCTACGTACCTCATCATGGAAAGTCAGGTTGAGACATAGTTCTGTTACATCAAATAAATGCAGAAATAAAACTAGTATTGATATCTTCAGATGTAGTAATTCTTGATAGAGTCTGAATTGATTTTCTTGGTGCTTACTATGCAATTCATTTCTGCTAAGATCACTGCTTCTCAAGACAGTATTCCATGAACCATGTAAGGACCCAGCCAGTTTGGTGTAAATTTTCCTTTAGCTTCTCCATGGTGAGGAAATATCTTCTTCAATACTAAATCTCCTAGTCTGAATTGTCGAGTCTTAAACCTTTTGTTGAATGCCTTTGTCATGACCCAAGCCTAGATCCTACATGTGATTGGCGAATGGGGAACCCAAAAGAACCCTAAATAAGACTCAAAGCATATCATTACACATCCTTCGTCGCAAAAGCAATTAACAATGACAATAAGAGATAAGCATAAACAAGGGAAATTAGGTCTAAGGGTAAACTTTCATATAATAACAACAAGAAACAAGAGAGTCAAGGCTCATAGCATAGATACATAAGATGTCCAATAACACCTCTAAACCTTAAATACTTGGGGGGGGGGGGAGGAAGACAAGCGACCATGCTCACCCTCATAATAATGACGATAGATAATCCACAAATACAAGAAACAGTCTAAACATAAGCTTGAGAGAAGATAAATATTGCCCCCAGACTTGAGGACTCACCATAAGCTAACTTGAACAATCGGTCTAGCCACGAGGAGAATCAATAGGATCTCCGGTTCCTATATGATGATATCATGCAGGCATAGAGTATATGTTCGTATATTTAAATGTATTAAGTATGTAGGATGCAATGTAACAAAAGATAAGTTCATAATCAAAATGCATAAGCATAGGCAATGATTATCATATAGAAATATGACATGTACGAATGATGCTTGAAGTAAAATCATGCTTAGATAGAACATAATAAATGTGTAAGAAGAGACCACTATCATATTGGTGGATACTCTACCACCCTTGGTGATTGAGGTACAAGCCCCTTCATTTGGTTGGTGCATCATCGCATCCTATCACCCTTAGTGACCGGAGTACAAAGACCTGGCATGTTTGCCAAGGTACAAATCCCCCGACATGGTTGATGGATCGTCACACCCTACCACCCATGGTGATCGAGATACAAGCCCCCCACATAGTTATCAACGTACAAACCTCTTGATATGGTTGACAAGTTATGAACCCCTTGACACGGTTGCCCGACGTGCAACCCCCCAGTAGGACATGGTCACATTCCAACACTTTATAGAAAATACCATATATATATATTCATTTCATCATCATTTCATCATCATATAGTCATTCAACTCATAAGACATGCACTAGACCTTCAATCCCTCAAGAACCCCTAACCAGATATTTTATTAAACACTTAGATAGTGTGTAGTACTAGTGTAAAACTATACAATTCAAGAGTACTATCACGCTAGAAAATTCAATGTAAAACCATTAGTAGATACTTGGTAATATCATCAAGAAATATATATCAAAATACTTCATCAAATCTCACATTAGATCTTAGATTCATAGACCAAAACATAGTAAAACATTCATAATTTCATAGACCCCAACATAGTGTGTAGTGAATTTTTTATAATAAATAAGATCCACTTGTAAATTAAATTAGAATCATGCAATTTATGGTAAAGGAAGTTTGGCATCATGGGTGAAAGGAACCCATGAAAGAAACCCACATACCTTAGCTTTGGAGATGAACTTGATAAAGGTTGGAAATGGAGACTTGAAGCTTGATTGATTTCATTAAGATCCGGAGAGGGTTTTGGCACTTGAATTGTGAGATAAATATGGCTAAGTATAGGTATTTTTGTGTATAGGAAGGCTTGGTCCCAAGATCCAAAAGCCTTGGACCGAGATAGAAAAGCTAGACAAAATTACACTGGAAACTAAAACTAGCACAATGCGCCAGTGATGTGCAGGCCCACTGGTTTCATCAAAATTTGAAAATTTGAAATTCTTTACAGTTGCTCTAAAATCGAGGTAGACCCATTTCCGACTCAATTTGAACCCTTAAACAAGAATATGAAGCTGAATTTTTGATATCATGTACAAATTTTGAGATATTTAGAAATTACGATTTCGAGCACTTTTTGGGGTCATTACAATATCTCCCCCTTGGGAACATTCATCCCCAAATATCAAAGAAATGTACAAGAGAAGAGTTATCATAAGGAGATCAACCCCGATAAGAATGCAACAACACACTTAAACCACGAGTTTGAAAGCTCAACATAAGTGTTAAAGTCATCATGATATTTCCCAATATAATCATTAATGCATGCAATGACATAGGGGATGACACATAAGACTTGTAATTCATAAAATGACTTGATGTATTATCTTAAGCTTGAATAGAATGAAAGAGGTAGAATATTGCTTCTCCATGCCCACTTCGGCTCCCCGAGAGAAACTATTGACTTGACGATTCTCCCAATGAGCCTTGACAAACACTACACACTCACAAACCAACCTTTACTCATATCCACCAAACTTCTCCACTAGACCTCCTTATAAGTCGACTCATAGTCCACAACGTCCACAACCTCAAGATTCATATTACACATGAATCACCAAAACACCTCCTCAATCATAGAAACATGAAGAACCAGATGAACCATATCCGTATCCAATGACACTTACTATTCGAATGCAAGCTCACTAACCTTTCTCAACACCCTATGAAGACTTACAAACCATGAATTCAATTGCTCCTTTATAGGGGCAAACTACACCTTTTATGAGCGAAACCTTCAATTAGCCCCAATCATTAACTTTGAATCCAAGTTCTCTTATTTTCACTTAGACATAGGACTTTTGATGACAATGAGCTATCCCTAATCTTCCCCTAATTAACCTTAGCTTCTTCATAGAATCCATAACCTGATCCAGACTCAACAAGGCCATCTATACCACTTCAAACCACCCAACCGGTGATCTACAACTCCTAACATAGAGAGCCTCAAAAGAAGCCTTACAGATGCCAGAATGAAGCTATTATTATAGGAAAACATGATCAATGGAAGATGATCACTCAAAATTACAAGACCTAAGCATATCCTCAAGTGTTTCGCTAGTTCCTTCGGCTTGGCCAACCGCTAGAGGGCGAAATCCTATACTAAGTTTAACTCTTCTACCAAGGCCCCCTTGAAAAGACCTCCAAAAGTGAAGTGAATTGTGCACCGCGACCCTCTATAATAGGCAAGGGCACCCCATGCAATCGCAACCCAAATGGTATCGAAACCATATCTAGTCTTGGGTAACCCAACCATAAAATCCATATTACTCACCTCCCAGTTCCAAGTAGGAATCTCTATGTCTTGGGTTAGGCCACCCGGCCTTTGATATTCGACTTTAGCTTGTTGACAACTATGACAATCGAAACCAAATTTGGCAATGTCTCTCTTCATGCCTCCCCACCAATACACATCTCTCAGATCTCTATACATTGGGTAGAATCGGGGTGAATAGAATAAGAAGTACTATGGGCCTCATCAAGGATTTTCACCCTCAAACTACTAACACAAGGCACACACAAACTAGCTTGGTATCTAAGGGTACCATCTCCCCCTTGGGAGAAAATCTCCACCTTACCATCCTTTACCAATGACTTCAATCCCAATAAAGCGGGGTCGAGATCTTGCTTAGCTTTTACCTCATCAACTAATGAATATTTAGAACTATCAACACAACAACAACACCATTGTCAACCTCCTCCAACCTAATCCCCCAATCTAGCCAACTGATGCATCTCCCTAGCCACCCCTTTATCACTACCATCAATATGTGGTAGGTTACCCATAGACACCTTACCCAAAGCATCCGCCACAACACTAGCCTTACTGGGACGATAATGCACACTCATATCATAATCCTTAAGAAGTTCTAACCACCTCCTTTGTCTCAAGCTAAGATCCTTCAGGTGAATGAAAATTCGAAAATCTAGTGAACGGTAAATACATCAACATGCACCCTATAACATCAATGACACCAAATTCAAAGCAATTACCATGGTGACTAACTCAAAGTCGTACGTAGGTAATCCTTCTTGTGCATCTCAAATTGCTTAAAAGCATAGACTATCACTTCACCATTTCGCATTGAGACATAACCCAAGCCAGTCCTGGAGGTACCACAATACACAACAAACCCTTCCACCCCTTCCGGTAAAGACAAGATAGGAGCAAACATAAACTTATCCCTCAAGGTATGGAAACTCTTTTCACACTCAACATTTCGCACAAGATTAGCCTTCTTTTGGGTCAACTTAATCTTGGGAGAAGCAACAAGAGAAAACTAATTCACAAACCTATGGCAGTAACCCAATAAGCCCAAAAAATGCCTAATATCTAAGGTCTAGACCAATTTCTAATTACACCCGTCTTCTTAGGATCCATCTTAATACCATCATCCAACACCCCATGACCTAGGGAGGTAACCTCTTTTAACCACATTCACACTTCATACACTTAACATACAACTCCTCTTACCCCGAGATTTGCAACACTACCCCCAAATGGTTCACAAGTTCTAAAAATCAATACCTCATCACTAGAGATGACCACTAGCATAAAAAGGTAGGGATTAAAGACCCCATTCATGAAAACCATAGGCATAATCAGGCATAAGTCAAACCAAAAGGGTAGTACACCAAATTCAAAGTATCGGAAAGGATTTCACTAATCCACTAATCACCAGAATCATCTCAACCGGAATGATCTAGGTTCAATACGCCTAACTCTCATAAGATGATAGATGCAACCCTTAGAGATCAATTGTAAATCAAGACAAGTAACAGACTTACCCCTTGCAACCAATTTACAAGCCCCTCATTAAAAGATGAATATAATAGGGAATAGGAAAATGACTCTATAAGCCATACATTCAATGGGGACTCAACACCGACACAACTAATCTACCCCAAGTATAATATCAGAATCCACCACACTAACCCAACAAGTGACAAGGCAAGACCTAGTGCAATATGAACATGACCAACACCTATGAACTTTCAAACAATAATAGGCTCGCCAACAAGATAGGCACCAAAGAGATTTCGGGACACACATGAAACCCAGTAGCAACCATTAGAATAATGAAACAAATAGTGGCACACCGGCCCATCAATGCAAACACATCAAAGTGAAAGGAAATTTCAACAAACCAGTAGCAACATCGGGGCACCTTATCCCCTACTTGAGCCACTTGATCAACATGTCCACCTTGATTCTAAAGGTCGACCAACTTCACACTTCCTTCTAATATATGAATAATTCACTAGCTTGTGACCCATTTTACTACACCCATAACAAGCATTAGTCTTCCTCAAGCACGGGCCACCATGGTACTTCCACACCTTTGACACTTGGGATTAATCATCCCACCAACACCTCCTTCATTCTTATTGCATTTACGAGGCAAATTCTTTACCTGATGATCCAAATCTTCACAACCATAACTAGCATCGGTACCTCTCACGCATGGGCTATCATGGCTCCTACCACATTTTGGGCACCTAACATAAGGCATCACACCACCTCTATCTTTGAGCCTTTTGAACTTCCCTTCAATACGGGCCTTCTTGGCTCTACTACCTCTCCTCTTACTAGTTGAAGTTTTAGGAGCATTCACTTGTTGATCGAGGTGAATTCCCCATTTTGCTGCCGCTTTGGACAAAACCCATAGAACATTGCGAGCCTCCACATTTGTCATATCATCACCCTGAGTAGCTTGAGACATATCTTGTAATGTAACGATTAGTGATTGGCAATAAGACCTTGAGGACCTAACTCTATCACATGACATAGATCATGGAGAAGTGAAACATTTCCTAGAACTCCTCATAGTCTCCTATTCATAGGCATGACGCGCTTCACAACCATGAATAAGACTCTAATCGATGCGGTGTATTGGACACCGAGGACCTAACAACTTAGTGCTCTGATACCATTTTCGTTTTCGTCAGGACCTAAACTTAGGGCCTAGACATGATCAGTGAATGGGGAACCCAAAAGAACCTTAAATAAACCTCATAGCATATCATTACATCCTTGGTGGCAAAAATAATTAAAATGACAATAAGAGATAAGCATAAACAAGGGAATTTGGGACTAAGGGTAAACTTCTATATCATAAAAACAAGAAAATAGAGAGTCAAGGCTCACACTATAGATAAATTACATGTCCAATAATACCTCTAAACCTTAGATACTTAGTGGGGGCCAAGACAAGCAATCGGGCTCACTCTCGTAATAATGACAATAGATAACCCAAACATACAAGACATAGTCTAAACATAAGCTTGAGAGAAGATAGACGTTGCCCCTAGACTTGAGGACTTACCATAAACTAATATGAATAATCTATCTAGCGACGACGAGAATCAATAGGAGCTCTAATTCCTACATAGTGATATCATGTAGGCATAGAGTATGCGTTAGTATATTTGAATGTACTAAGTATGTAGGATGCAATGCAACAAGAGATAAGTTCATAATCAAAATGCATAAGCATAGGCAATGATTAGCATATAACAAAATGACATGTATGAATGATGCTTGAAGTAAAATCATGCTTACATAGAATGTAATACATATGTAAGAAGAGACCACTATCATATTGGTGGACCATCACACCCTATTACCCTTAGTGATTGAGGTACAAACCCTTTTAATTGGTTGGTTGATTGTCGCACCCTTCAACCCTTGGTGATTAGAGTACAAACACTGACATGGTTGCCAAGGTACAAACCCCCCGATATGGTTGATTGATCGTCACACCCTACCACCTGTGGTGATAAAGGTACAAACCCGTCGACATGGTTATCAAGGTACGAATCCCTCGACATGGTTGGCTAGGTACCAACTCCTTGACATGGTTACCCGACGCACAACCCCCGAGTAGGGCATGGTCACATTCTAACACTATATAGAAAATTCATACATTTAATTCATCACCATTTCATTAACATTTCATTGTCATATAATCATTCAACTCATAAGAAATGTATTGGACTTTTAATCTCTCAAGAACCCATAATTGGATATTTTATCAAACACTTATTGGATGTTAGTGCTAGTGTAAAACCATGCAATTCAAGTGTGTTATCATGCCAGAAATTTCAATGTAAAACCATTAATAGATACTTGGTAATACAGTCAAGCAATATACATCAAAACCCTTCATCAAATCTCACATTAGATCTTAGATTCATAGCACAAAATATAGTAAAATAGTCACAATTTCATAGACTCCAACATAGTGTGCATTGGATTTTTTAAAATAAATAAGACCTATTTGTAAATCAAATTAGAATTATGCAATTTAGGGTAAAAGGAAGCTTGGCATCGTGGTGAAAGGAACCCATGAATGAAACTCACATACCTTAGCTTTGCAGATGACCTTGATGAAGGTTGGAAATGGAGTCTTCAAGCTTTGTTGATTTCTTTAAGATCCAAAGATGGTTTTAGCACTTGAATTTTGAGAGAAATATAAGACTAAGTGTTTGAGTGAGCATTGGGGAATGTTTAGATCATTATGAGCGAAAATGGCTAAATATAGGTATTTTCATGTATGAGAAGGCTTGTACCCAAGACTCAAAAGCCTTGGACCGAGATAAAAAAGCAAGACAAAATTACATTGGAAAATAACACTGGAGTGTCGCCCCAGTGACGCACAGGCCCACTGTTTTCGTCAAACTTTGAAATTTCAAAATTCTCTATGGTTTCTTCAAAATTGCAATTAGACCTATTTTCCACTCAACTTGACCCCCTGAATAAGAATATGAAGTCAAACTTTTGATATTACGCATGGATTTCGAGATTTGTTGAAATTATGATTTCGGGCACTTCCGAGGCACATTTTCGGGCACTTTTTGGGGTCGTTACAGCCTTGGCCATTCTGTTTTGGTATAGCTGACTATGATAGACTACATCCATCCTATTCTCATCAATGAGCATCAACTATTCTATCTGGATGTGAATCCGTTATGCATCATCCAAATCAATTTCTTGGATAATCTTTAAAGATGGTATCTCCACCTCAGTAGGTATTATTGCTTCTGAACCAGAAACCAACATATAAGGAGATTCCCTAGTGGATGTCCTAATCATAATATGATAACCAAGCAAAGCATATGGTAGCTTCTCATGACAGTGTTTGTGACTATATATCATCTTCCTCAAAATCTTCTTGATATTCTTGTTTGTGGCCTCAATTTCTCAATTCATTTGTGGTGATAGGTTTTCAAGTTTTGATGAGTAATCTTGAACCTTGCACAAATCTCTTGTATAAGATTACTATTAAGATTTGTTGCATTATCTGTGATGATCGATTCTGGAGTTCCAAACAGACAAACTATATTGTTGTGAACAAAATTTGTCACTACCTTCTTAGTCACCACCTTGTATGTCAAATCTTCAACCCATTTTGTGAAATCATATATAGCTACGACGATGAAAGGATGTATGTTTGATGTGGAATGCTCTATAAGTGGCAAATGGCCAAGGAGAACCCATTATGTTGAGCTCGTTCTATGGGACTCATATAAACTTTCCATGCGCTTGGCATTGGTGATACTTCTGGATGTATCAAATGCTATCTCTCCATCGTCATCCAAAAATATCTATCTTTTAAAATCTCTTTTGCCAGGGAAAACTCGTTCGTGTGAGGCCCACATGTTCCTACATGTGTCTCTTCTAAAAGTCTTATCATTTCTATGGCATCGACATATCTTAGCAATCCTAAATCTGGAGTCCTCCTATATAGGATATCTCTGTTAAGAAAGAAGTGATTGGCCATTCTTCTCATAGTCCTTTTTTGCTTGCTTGTTGCATTTTCAAGGTACTCTTGCACGTTTATCAATCTCTTAATGTCATAAAACCATGATTTTTGAACCAGCTCCTCATTTACATGAAAACAATATACATGTTGGTCGTGTATCTGCGCCCAAATAGGATCGATGTAATTCTTTCCTGGATGCTGAATCATTGAGGACAATGTTGCTAAAGCATCGGCAAACTCATTTTTTGAGTTCAAGGGACATGTTTGAATTCAATCTTTATAAATCTCTTACTCAACTCCCTTATATAATGCAAGTAAGGAAAGATCTTAACATTGTGAAAATGGCTATACTTAGTCTTATTTCACCTCAAATGATAAAGCTGAAAATAAGAAAATACTTTTACAGGTTTAAATCATGATTAGGATGTATGAAAACTCAAAGCCAACAGAGACACAAATATGGAAGTGAAAATGAAAAAAAAACCCACCTTAGGGATGAAGAAAGATAGAAGAAAAAAACCTAATCAAAACAAGGTTGCTGGGAATGAGTTTATGGATGTCATTACATACAAATTTTGAGTGGTTACTCTTCCAAAGAAAGTTAGCCTCATGTGTAAATCAATGAATAAAAGTACAAGCATTCAAATGCAACAAATGGGGGTATAAACAGGACATTTACCATGTTATGTCTTAAATAGAACACTGTTGATTTGCATTATATTTTGAAGCATTAAATCTGAAAAACATTGTCCATCCAAAGCATGAAAATTATTGTAGGACCTATTTGTTACTTTTGTTTTACCCCCTCCCCCCCAAACGTAATCACACAATCATAAAGAAAAAAGAATTTACTGAAGTAACTACAAATTTCTATGGCTTTGCCAAAAGAAAATAACTAAATAAAGGATTTAGGTGACATATTTTGGCTTCCTAGTTCATTCCATGCAGTAAACTAGACTCTACTAACCCAAATGATTTAAGGATGTTACATCTTACAATGAATTTTAATAACCAAGTCACGCCTTCATGTAACCCAAATGATCCCTTCTGAAACTTCAAGCACAAGATGAAACAAAGTAGAAGACATGTAAAGCAAATGACTATATAGGATATCAAAGTGATCAACTCATTTCTTTAAAACAAAACCAAAAAAGGAAGAAAACATAGGTTAGTTCACCTTTGTGCAAAGTAGTGGTTAAAAGAATCTAAAAAGGTCTCCTTTATAGATTGAAGATTCAACATCGTTCTTCAGTTTGTCCTCTTGATACTTGATGAAGCCATAGTTAAAATGAAAAATGGTTTGAAATATGGATTGCGGTGGCAGGGAGAGCGAAGTTGTCATAGGGTGGCACCACTTTTGATGGGGAGAAGCGAAGAGAAGAGAAAGAAGATGAAGGGGTTAAGTTTGGGTTTTTTGGGAAGTTTTGAAGTGACGGATCTATTGGGGAATAAGGAAAAGAAATATTGAAAGGTGCTTATTCTTGAAAAGAACTAATGTGGTGGGGAAGTGTAATACCTTGTGAAATTACTGAAACACCCCTAATTTATGTGCAAAATGCGTCTTCCAAAGCTTTGATGGAAAATTTGAGACCGAATTTGGGACCAGCAAAGAAAATCAAGTTGAAAAATGATCTCGACCCAATTTAAGAGCAACCAAACTGAAAAGTAATTTTCGCTAGTTATTGCAAAAATAGTGTTGAGCCGTGCCCCTGGCATGACACAGAGGGGGGACCGTACTTACACTTAGTTCTTTCTTTTTATTTTCGACAGGAATTGAAAGTTTCAAAAAAATAGTGAAAATACACTGGTCTGCGCCCCTAGCGTGTCGTGGACCAGTGTACATATTTTAAACTTTTTCTTTTGAATTTTGGAAAGGATATTTTGGTCATTCATGACCCATTCTTAAGTCCTAAAATGTATTTTTAAGCCATATAATATCGATTTAGGGTTCAAAACCTATCATTCTTTTAAGTTTAAACGTACTTTCTGAGAGAGGAGGTAGAGAAAGGATTGAAGGTTTCAAGTCCTGGTTCTAGTTATTGAGGAAAAGTTGGTAATTCCTCATTTTAGGTATGTAAACGCTACCCAGAGCATGAAATTGTTCTTCCATTGCCCCATACATGTGATAGGATGAAAGTTGATGATTGAGAAGTCTTGAATTGTAATTCTTGAAAGCAATCTTGAAACTTATCTTTAAATTTGTACAAATTATCTCAAATTGATGGTCATCATGCCTTAAATTTACTGTTTTCATGCATTATTATGTGATTATGTATTTATGAATGTGTTGATTGTTGGAGTTTGAGTCTTCAAATGACAGTATTGATGACTAAAATAGATGTAAATATAGTTCCTAGAGTTTACATGAAGTTGAACCTTAGCTTGAAGGAATAATCCTACTCTTTGAGTTGATAGATGATGAGATAAGATGAGTGTTCTTGCCCGTAGGGGCTGAGTGATGGAAATTCTTGATGTATTGAAAGACTTATGCACATATTGAGTCCTAGGAGGAGTATTAGCACCGACATAAGTAAGAATGAGTCCCGTTCGCACTCATTAACTAAGTGGCCAGCATAAGAGAGGATAAGACTTTGAAATTAGATGTTTTCTTTGCCCTACAAAGGGCTTGATAGACTTCTTTTGGGATCCCCGATAGACTCTTCCGGTACCCCAGCATGTTACTAGATGGATATGGCAAAGATATCTCTTAGTTGTGTCATCACTGGCTCAAAGGTAGTAGTTGTCAGTTATAAAAACTCCCAGATAGGTTTCATGATGATAGTACTTTGTAGCTGATGTGATAGTGTGATGTCTTGATGGACAGTGATGTAACAGAGACCTATTTCTTACTCTGAGTTGAGGATGAGTGATTGATGAGCTATTGCTATTGCATGATGTTTATCTTAGCCCATTTTACATATAAAATATTCCACGTATTAATGCCCCTTCGGCGCTGCATGGTTTTATGATATAGATTCTATAGACAAAGGACTTTCGCAGCCTAATCGTTGAGGTTCATGGATTTCCAGACAGGGACTTTGAGTCCTCCTTTTCTTTTAGAGGATGTATTTATCTTTCATCTGTTTTGATTTATTTCATTAGACTGTGGTAGCCATGGCCTGTCATGGTACTTCTTATAGGATAGCTATAGAGGCTTCATAGATAAAGAAAACTAATATTTGATATCGGGATTGATTTTCCCCACTCCTTATTTCTATTCAGTTGTTTTACATCGAACTCTATACGATAGTTATTGTGATAGTCTTATAGCCATTGATAGCCTGTTATTTTTTTTATATCTTTTGCATATGAGTTTACCAAATGAATGCATGAGACTAGGTGGTTCGCTTAGGGGCTAGCAATAGTCTCTGAGTGCCAGTTATGTCTAGGGTACCCTCCAAGGGTGTGACAAACTTGGTATCTTAGCACAGAGTTCGAGTGTCCTAGGGAGTCCATAAAGCCGTGTTTAGTAGAGTCTTGTTTATGAGTGTGTTGTGCACCACATTTCATAAGCAGGAGGCTATAGGATATTAGGAAGAAGTATCGTTCTTCCATGATCTGGATTCGTGCGATAGAGTTTAATCATACGAAAATCTCATTTTAACTCTTGCATTATACATTTACAGAAAATGTTGCCAAAGAGAATGACCATTCAAAGAGATGTCGTAGCCCTAGCTGCTGAGAATGGCCAGCCATAGGCCCTTGTTCAACCAAGTATAGGAGATGGGGATGCCTCGCTAGGACTACTGGGGTCCCACAAGCTCCCTCTTCTTAGCCCCAGCCAACTCCAGTACCGAGATAGAGTTCAGGGGAGCCATCACCATGCTGACTCAATTGGTACCAAGTTTATCAACCTCCTAACTCTAGCTCATAGGAGCCCTCAGTTGCAACTAGACTTAGAGACTTCTTGAGGATGAACCTGGCAGTGTATACAGGATCAAAAGTAGAAGAGGAACCACAGAAATTCATTGATAAGATGTATAAGATTCTGAAGGTGATGCATGATGATGAGATTGAGGGAGTTGAGCTTGCCTCCTACCACCTGATGGATGTTGCAAATATGTGGTACAATAAGTGGGAGGAGAGTAGAGGTGATAATGCGGAGCCTGCAGCATGGGAGTTTGAGATCCTTGATCACCTCTTTTCTCAAGAGTTGAGGAGGGCGAAGGTGGATGAGTTTGTGAATATGAAGAAGGGAGGGATGACATTGGAAGAGTATAGCCTTAAGTTTATTAAGCTATCCAAGTATGCTCCAGAGATGGTGCAAGACATGAGGGAGAGGATGAGAAAGTTTGTGTCTTGTCTGGGCATCCATGTGCAGAAAGAGTACAAGGCTGCTTTGTTGATTCTGGGCATGGACATCTCCAGAATTATGGGATATGAGCCTAGCCTGTAAAGATAGAATAATGGTGATAAGTCTTACTTTCAAAGGAGATCATCCCATCTTGCAATGTCTGTAGCAAGTGTGCTCGTGCCACTAAATAGGTATGATCAGAAATTTCATGGTTATCAGAATTTCAGGGCTTTGAGTGCTCAATCTTAGGTCAGTGAGG
This sequence comes from Solanum clarkiae, assembly GCA_011800125.2. Lineage (NCBI taxonomy): Eukaryota > Viridiplantae > Streptophyta > Magnoliopsida > Solanales > Solanaceae > Solanum > Solanum clarkiae. The sequence goes on from JAABOM020095351.1 coordinate 18,033, forward strand.
CCCAAGGTACGAGGGGAAAACCACCTTGTGGAAAGTGTGGTAAGCTTCATTTGGGTGATTGTGTCCTTATTCATTTGGATAGGCTGGTTGCTTCAGTTTTGAGTGTCTAAAGAGGAGGTGAAGTGAATGGAGCAGCAGAGCTCAGTCTTTCGCAGCACCCCCAGCAAGCAACCAGCAGAACGGTACTACTACTGGTACAGGAGGCGGGATAAACTACCTTTATGCTATGGGCAATCGTCAAGATCAGGAGGTTGTACCAGATGTTGTCAAGGGTATGCTTTGAGTCTTTACCTTTGATTGTTATGCATTATTTGATCTGGGTTCCACCTTGTCTTTTGTGATGTCTTATGTGGCTTGTAAGTTTGGGATTCTTCCAGAGTGTTTGCATGAACCTTTTGCTATTTCTACTCTTATTGGTGAGTCTATCTTAGCTTAGAGCATTTATACGGATTGTGTAGTATATATTTATCATAGAGACACCTTAGCTGACTTGGTAGGTTGGAGATGGTTGATTTCGATGTAATAATGGGCATAGATTGGCTTCACACCTGTTATGCTTCTGTTGACTGTAAAACCCAGATGGTTAAGTTTCCATTTCCTAATGAACCCGTCTTAGAGTAGAAAGGGAGTTTTGTTTCCCCTAAGGGCAAATTTATCTCATATCATAGAGCCAGAAAGTTGATCTCCAAGGGTTGTATTTACCACCTCGAGTGAGATAAGTCTGATAATTTTGAATCCCCTACTCTTGAGTCAGTACTGATCATGAATAAGTTTCCTAAGGTGTTTCCTGATGATCTGCCTAATATGGAGATTGACTTTGGGATTGATGTCCTTGCCAAGACCAAACCCATTTCCATTCCACCTTATAGAATGGGCCCGCAAAGTTGAAAGAATTGAAAGAACAATTGAAAGACCTCTTAGGGAAAGGTTTCTTAAGGCCTAGTGTCTCACCTTGGCATGTTCCTATCCTATTCGCATGTAAGAAAGATGGTTCTTTCAGAATGTGTATAGATTACCGACAACTAAACAAAGTTACCATAAACAATAAGTATCCCCTCCCAGGATAAATGATCTATTTGACTAACTTTAGGGTGCTACTTGTTTTCTGCAAGATAGACCTCAGATCGAGTTACCATCATTTGACAGTGAGGGAAAGTGATATCCCTAAGATAGCCTTCAGGACACGGTATGGACATTTTGCATTCATGGTCATGTCCTTTTGATTTACAAATGCACCTACAGATTTCATAGACTTGGTGAATAGGGTATTCACACCATATCTTGATATGTCTACGATTGTGTTTATTGATGACTTTCTAGTATATTGCGAGGATAAGGAGGAGTATGCTAATCACCTTAGAGTAGTTTTGCAAACACTCAAAGATCGAAAGTTGTATGTGAAATTCTCAAAGTGTGAGTTTTGGCTCATGTCTGTGGCTTTCTTAGGCCATGTTGTTTTGGGAGATGGTATTCGGGAGGATACTCTGAAAATTGAAGTGGTTAAGAACTGGCCAAGACCAATTTTCTCCAATAGAACTCAAAAGCTTCTTGGGTATATGATGTGCTATCAAAATACAATACATTTTATGCCTAAAATAAGGGATTTTGTGAGTTCTTAATGTGACCTTTTACGGTTTTTATGTGTTTTTGTGTTGTTCTTGCAGAAAAGTTAGATTGGCATGATTTTTGAGGAAAATTGCAGATTTTGCTGAAGCATAGGATATACGAGTTCATCTACGAGTCGTAGCCCAATATACAATTCATCGGGTGTTATCATAGCCAGAAACAAAGACCAAAAATCAGAAATTTTTTAAGTGGAGATCAACCCTATGAGGCCATCCTACGAGTCATAAGTCTCACTACGACTCGTATAGGTGGACTCGTAGCAGGAAATAGAGATCCAAAACATTGGACCAAAAGCTAAAGGCCTAGATTATGTGAGGAGCATTCGAGTCATAGCCAAGCAAAGACTTGTACCAGTAGGTCATACCAGTTGAGTCCAAAATGCCAAGAACCTGATACGAGATCGCGATTACGACCCATAGGCCACCCTACGAGTCATACCTTCGAGACGAACTAGATCCTAGCTTTCTTTTCTATTTAAATTTTAGGGCTAAATTTATAACTATTATAAATACTTAAAATTAGGATTTTATTAGGGAGAGAGTAGAGATCCCAGTGGGGAGACATTGAATATCACTTTTGATTATTCTCTCAATATTTCTTGAGCGTATTAGCTTAGATTTTATTTTCTCTTGGAAAACCCATTTGTGGGGAGTGCAAATCCCATATTTGTTTTCATTCTCAATATATTAAGTTTGTGATTTGCATCTTGGGGTGCTATCATTCTCCATTGCTTTGGGTAAAATTCTCAACTATGTCTTGCATTTGCGTTTTGGTCGATTTTACCTTAGCCATGAGTAGCTAAGCACCCACAACTTGGGGTAGTGGGAACCATGGTTAGTTGACTTGAGATGACCTAGGTTAGTGCATTTCTATGATTGGTTTATTGCTTGTATTGTCTGTTTCTCTGCATTACGGTTGTTGTTTGGTTGTGGCTAACACCAAACCTCACCTACTATCATGATCTTGAGCAATGTAATGATGAATAAGAAAAGGGAAATAGATGACAGGATTTGATTGATGTGTTCTCGTCTAATCAACCAAACCTGACCAAGGGGAGGTTGACTGGGACAATAGGTAATGGTTAGTTGACACATCATGGTTGCCGACCAAACGCCATGGTGAAATTTGACCTTCACCTTCACAAGATGGCTGAAAGAACTTAACGTACCATCTTGCATGTGAATCTCTAATTATAGTTATGTTATCTAGGTTAATCGAGTCAATGAACCATAGGGAACACAATTTCCAAGTTGTCCCTAAAATTGAGTGTTTTTGTGCATCGTATTCTAGTGGTTATTTAGTTTTGTTCTTGAATCATAACCCCCCTCCTTTTAGAGATTTTAGTTGTAGATACATGAAATGATTTGTAGTGAAGTCTGGCAGTCAACCCTGTATTCCTTGTGGATTCGACCCTAACTTTTGGTTAAGTTAATTACTAACAGCGACCGCTTTCTTATTAGAGCGTGAACATCTGCAATCATAAATTATGGAACCATTGCCAGGGAATACGACTAGGTTTTGACCTGATTTTATTATTAGTTAGTTCTTGTGTTAATTTCTAGACTCTCTTGTATTTTACTTTTGTTTTTGTTTTGTTGTTTGATTTTAATTGCAGGGTGTACTAGGTTGTATGCCTAACACAAGGAGCCAAGGAAATCCCTTAGCTCCGTTCAATTTGATGATCCATCGACTCTTTAGAAGAATGGCTTAATTGATTGAGGATATCACGATTAAAGAAGAAAGAAATATGAATAATGATATGGTAAGAGAGGAGAATCCACCACAAAGGGATAACAGGCCACAACTTAGGTACTTCAATGAGAAAGCTTATGGATGGAACCAATATCACTTGAACACTATGGCTATGGACATTACAAGTGCTATAGTGTTACCTGCATTACCGACAGACGCTAAATTCTTGATGTCAAGTGGACTACTTCAAATGCTCCAAAAATGTGGGTTATTCACAGCGCTACCTTCATAGGATCCCCACTGTCATCTCCATAACGTTGTTTTTATTTGCAAGAGTGTCATGGGGACACAAAATCTTTCTCTTGATACCATTGGTTTTTTGGTGTTTCCATTATCACTGACTGGGAATGTAGCTGTATGGTAGTCTGAGCTTCTTCTTGGCATAATAACAAGTTGGGCAGAGCTTCTGAGAGTGTTTCTTGAAAGATATTTTCCAAGATCTAAGAAATTGAAGCTCAAGAATCAAATAAACAACTTTGAGAAATTGTCGAGTGACTCTATTAGCACAACATGGGAGAGATTTACCCAATGCTTGAGGTTGGTCCCCGATCAGAAGATTGTTAATGATGCCTTAATTGAGTTTCTATTGGGCACTTGATGAGAATACTCAAGCTTGCGCCAACACAATCATGGGAGACATGTTTTTCGACCAACTTTTTACATTGATAGTTGCAAGGATAGATCAAGTGGTTATGACTAATAGAGCATGGGGTCAACAAGAGCGAGGTGTAATAAAGACTTCTTGTGCGGTCAATACCAATAATGAGCAAGCAAAGGTCAATAAAGAGATCATGGAGCAACTTGCTCAACTTTGCACAAGTATGGACTTGGTCTTGAAGCAAAACCAAGCAAGTGTCCATGGGGTCACTTACTAACCTCCTAAGGCTCCCATGTATGAAGATCCATTCTTTGATGAAGATGCTTGTTTCATGTGCAATGAAGCGACAGGTTTTCAGAATAACCCCCAAGGGTCCAACTCGGGCTATTGGAGGCAAGGTTCCTGGAATCAAGGTCGGAACTACAACCATGATAGTGCTTATAGAGACAATCGAGGTGGCTACTATGAAAGGGATTGAGTGCAGGATGCCGAATGAGATAGAATAAATGGTTATAGGAATGGTTCTTATGTGCTGCCTTACAACCGTGTTGCCGTGCCAAGAACTTCTAGGTTTGACAAAATGTTTGACAAGTTTTTGAAGAAAGCCGACCACTAAGATCAGACCTTGAAAGGAATGAAAGCAGATATTTCAAGTATTAACCAAAAAATAGAGTCTTACTCTGTGGTGATTAAGCAACTAGAGCAACCACTTGGGCAAGTTTCTTCGCAATTGAACCAACGCCAAAAGGGAACCTTACCAAGCAATACCGTTTAAAATCCTAAAAATGAAGGGCATTGCATGGCAGTCATGACTCGAAGGGGCAAAAGCACCATAGATCCTCCTATGCCGGTGATTGTGGATGAAGCTGATGCGAAGGTTCTTGGTGGTGAAGTTATGGTTGAGGGAGAAGGTCCTGAGATTATTGGGATGCAAAGAAAAGAGGTAAGGGAGCATGAAAATTTGAAGTCAATTCCAAGGGCTCCTCCTCCTTTCCCTAAAAGTGTTAAGAAAAAGGAAGAGGAGGGTAAATTCAAATACTTCCTTTCGATGATGAAGAAACTATCCATCAACATTCCTTTTCTAGAAGATTTGGAGAAGAAGCCCGGGTACGCCAAGTATATGAAGGATTTGGTGACAAAAAAATGCACTTTGAGCCAAGAGTTCTCACAGGAGCTCCAATAATGTAGTGTGATCATGACAAAATACCTTGTTCAAAAACGAGATGACCCCGGTGCATTCACCATACCTTACACCATTGGTGATGTTGAATTCATAAAAGCATTGTGTGATTTAGGAGCGAGCATCAATTTATTGCCTCTTGTCATATTCAAAAAGCTTGGGCTTGACACTCCCACCTTGACAAAAATGCGATTGCTAATGGCAGATCGAACCATTAAATACGTGGAGGGAATGCTTCTTTATGTGCTTGTTAAATTTGATAAATTCGTCTTTCTTGCAAATTTAGTGATCCTTGATTGTGAGGTTGATTTCGAGGTGCCCATTATTTTGGGAAGACCATTTCTGGCCATTGGGAGAGCTCTCGTGGATATAGATTCGGGTCAACTTTGATTTAGGGTCAATGATGCAGAAGTAGTGTTCGACATTCGCCAGTCAATGAAACACTCAGATGAATTGAAGAGTGAGGTATGGACCGTTGGTGATTATTGATGAAGGATGATGACAAAGTTGAGCCACGACGTTAAACAAGGCGCTTCTTGGGAGGCAACCCAAGCATTTTTGATAATTGTTGGTTTTTTTCAAGTGATATTGGAAATTTTAGCCAGTAGGGTGTTTGCTTATTTTAAGTTGAAAGACATTGATGCAGTTGTAATATTTTGAAGATGGTTGTGTTTCGAGATTTGGTTTGTAGGTTGAAATTAAAGAATTGACTATGTAAGAAAATGACACTTGGAGCAAACTCTACGAGTAAGCCTACGAGTTGTAGTCACCACTACGACTCGTAGTCGTATATCATAGAGGGGAATAGTGAGTATCAAAAGTCAGCATACACACTACGAGCCAACCTTATGATTCGTAGGGTCTCCTACGAGTCATAAGAGGGGTTTGTTGTGCCCAGGTATGGATTCTGAATTTTTACAAGTGTTAGGTCCGCTACGAGACAGGAACTACGAGTCGTAGATCACCCTACGACTTATAGTCAGGGTCTCATAGCCCTAATCTACAACTTTTTAAGAGCAACCCGGTTTATTATAAAGGGGGTCAAAATTAAATTTGACCCCTATTTTCATTTCCAAACCCTAATCTTAATGGAAACCCCCAAATCCATCCCCCTATTCACTATTCCGATAAAAATCCCTCTACTAATGTCATTTTCTGGAAAGTACTCCGGCAAGGAAAACATTATCTAGGGTTTTGGTGTGCTTTTCTCTCTATATTGCTTTGGTTCAGTTTCTTCTACAAATTGGTAAGCTTCGTGGCTGCTTTTATCGCACTAGGGTGTGTGTTAATCCTAGTATGATTGTGTGTTTGGTTTATCTATGAAAACTCATTCCTATATGATGATGCTTTGGTCCAGACATGGAACCTAGGGTTTGTGTGCTTCGAAGGATTTTTCTATGACTTGAACCTCATTTGAAATTCTATTGTGGGTGGTTGTAAATATGAAAATTTTTGGGTCCCTAGAATGTAGTGTGTACATGCTGCCCGACCATTATGAAAAATTGCATTAGGAATTGGAATTTAGGAAGTATGGGTATGTTTTATATGCCATGGCTTGTTGAACTTGATTGAAATTGTTTGAATTGCACCTGCACCTCAATGGAATGCAAGTTTTGAGATGAAATTATCCTTGGTTGTGCTTGATGTAATTTGGAATCAACTTCGATTTTTAGGGATAATGGTTATTTTTAACTGCCTGATTTTGTAGTGGGTCCATTGATATGTCAAATCTATTATCTTGCTCTTATGACTGCCAAATCCTTAATTGTGTTTGTCTAGCTTGTGTTTTTTGTGGGAAAGTGGTAGGCACTCCTGGTGCCTTCTGTTTTCAGCTACTAGGAATCCTTACGACTCGTAGGTTCCTCTACAAGTCATAGTGGCCCTCATAGCAAGCACCATTCACCTGTGGTTCCTTCATGTTTCTCATACGAGACCCACATACGACTCGCAGCACCTGCAATGGCTCGTAGTAAGGGTCTCGTAAGCCTAACTAAGTTCTTAAAAAAATGGTCTTTGGAAAGAGGTATGAGGCCAGACTACAACTCACAAGTCCCACTAGGAGTTGTAACTGCATCTCGTATCTGAGTTCAGACTATAATTTTTTAGGAATCTTGGTACTACGAGGCCCGTGTATGACTCATGGGACAACCCAACGAGTCTTAATTGTACCCTGTATCTTCAGACTTGCATCTGCATCAGTGATTCTCTATACTTAAATTAGTTTTGTGTCTTATTCTTTGTTATGCGATTCATTTAATCAAACATCTTGATGCTCACATGTATTGTGTGGGTGGCTTGCAGGTATCATGCATCAAAAAGACAAACGGGCAATCCAGACATTCCAATAGAGATTGGTGGATGAATCTTCTGAGGCTAAGATTCGAGGGGTCTCTAGAAGTTCATAAGGTTAGAATAGAACCTGAGGCTAATATACCTCAGATCGAGCATGCACATCTCAGATACCAATGGAAGCCAGCAGTTCCTCCCAGTCTGAAGAGGAGAAACAACAGGGTAATAGCGACGGGTAGGATAACAACTTACCAAAGATGAGCCCTCATACTTAGGGTCAGAGTCGGAGTCTGACAATATCTCCCAATCCCAGCAGGAAGAAGTCCAATCATAGCCCCCAGCCGACTGCATATTGTGTATCCCAGTGATGAAGGAGATATATAACCAAGGGTCTGAGCCAAGGGATAGGGCAAACCGATACGACAATTTCATGAGGAGTCTAGAATAAATGACTCAGGGTTAGATAAGGTGCAAAGATTAGATGAGGAGGTAGACTTACATGGACTTTGATGGACTGCATAATAGCAGGGAAAGTATGCCCCTTATGTGGTATGTGAGTTTTATTTAGCCTATCTTGCTACACTCCACCGAGGGTTACCGAAGAACAAGTAGCTGATTGAGCAGCCGAGGTTATGGGTGGTGGTAGTTCGGGCTCGGAGAGTTCCTACTTCGGAGGAGACTATTCGATGAATTCTGTTTGGGTCCACCTATAGAGTGCCTCAGTCCATCATAGAGTATGACAGTCGCATCAACAAAATGAAGAGAGAAGTTAATGAAATAATATTGGGGCTAAGATCGAGCTGCTACAGTGGATAGCTAGCCAAATATATAAGGAAGGGTTCGATTTGACCTGGGTTACAAACCACGCAGATCCGATAGTTAAAGCCCACCTCTCTTTCTCGGCCAAGATTTTGTGGTCGATTATCCATTGGCATATCCAACATATTTTCATGGATAATATGATCACATTGGAGCGAACGATGTTATTAGCCAGCATTCTAGCTAGTTATGAGATAGATTGGGGCCGGATTATCTTCGAGCAGATCCACGCATCCACTGTTAGGACAAACACCTCACTGTCATTCCCTGTTTTGATCCACCGATTATGCAATACAGCAAGTGTGCCTATAGACCCCTACCTGGACCAGCATATTGAGGCCAAATGCACTATGCATCCCAGCCTGATAAAGGTTGATTAGAAGTTAGTAGCCCTACCCTATGCATCTCCTTCTGCTATCCTAGATCCATTCCTAGTTGAGCCTCAGACTCAGAGTTCAACTCCAACTCCTACCAGTACTACTCCGACAGCTACAGAGCCTACACCAGCCATTGAGATTGAGTCCAAGCCATCTTCTAGTAATCTAGTACCACGAACATCTACATTAAAGGTTGATTTAGTTATCAGTGATGTTGCTTTTCAGGAACTATTATGTAGGGTAGCTATGGAAGAGTCCAGACTTTAGGATTTAGAAGCATAAGTCAGACCTTAGGCCAGCGAGACCGGAAGGGACTCGGAGGAGAGAATAAAGGTATTCGTTGGTGATTTGGTTGATGAGAGAGCTAGAGTGGTGGATGCCTATGTAGATGATTTCGAGGTCAGACCCTAGTGAAAACATGAGGGCACTAGTCCTGCTGACACAAACGCAGTGATTGAAGAGTCGGCCATGTTCAAGGCCGACCTATTACAAATGTTTGCAGCCCCTGTTGCAGTCCTAGAGGTGGCACCATTGGGTGATGAGGTGTGTGATTAGCTAGCCAACCATCTTCAAACTCATGGGAAGAGGCCCTTCGAGATAAATGAGCCAGAGTTGAGCCAGAAGAGGCCTAGACCTGATGGCCCAACAGCCCCGGTGGACGAGCCTATACCATAGAAGGTGTTGTAGGAGTTGATCCTGTTGCCGGCCATATAGAGAGATAGGGAGCAATAACATTTACATAGAGAGGGTAGCTCACATACATCTATGACCTAGATTGTTAAGGAGGAGTTTGTGAGCTAGGATCCTGCTGACCAGACAGATACCGGTGCTTGAGCACCATGATGTTTGACCTTTTCCAAGTTCTTATCTTTTCTTTATGGATACTATGTTCTTTTGTTGGACAATCTTTTTATTATGATGGTTTTTGATGTTTTATGTTGGATGTTGTTTTTATTTTTGTTTTGGATATTAATTTTTAAAGTGTTGGTTTTTAATG